>MU769449.1:226943-248756 GCA_026770625.1 Nicotiana glauca
CCCCCCCCAATTTCGTCTCTCACTTCGTCTCCTTCACCATCACAGACCCGCCTAACCCTAATCCGCCGCCCAAAAATACCTACAATCTCTGGTGGCGGCGTCTCCTCTAACCCGTCCCAAATTAACACCATTGACTCCTCACAACCTCCCCTTTCCCAATCTCAAAACCTTTTCCCTCGAGTCTTTTCACATCTTCTCCAATCTTCGATCTTAAAATTGACCCCAAACCCTAAAATCTCAAAACTTCCAAATCGCCATGTCGATGAAGATTTAGGGTCAAATTTGGCCTTATTCATGTGTTCCTGGCGGGAACACGTGATTAATTTCAAACTTGGTCAAAATGTCACGATCATAGTTCACCCTCCATGAACACATCATGATGGCACCTAGTTCCTACAACTAGGTAAGCCTAAAAATGCGGGAATAACAACTGAATATATTAAAATAATAACTGCATATAAGGCCGCTTGGCCTATACAACTCAAAAGAAATGTGGAAGTCTACAACTCAATCCCAAAACCCGAAAACTCACGGGTAACATAGGCTAAAGGAAATACTGTAAATGCTCTAATCTCCAGAATGTCTACATCAAAAGTATGATAGAATCTAAACACTACATATAGAATAAGAAAGGAGACTCTTCGGTCTGCGGACGCTGCAGATATACCTCAAAGTCTCCGCTAGATCTCTCTGCCTCAATGATAGTATGCCTCGGTGGAGGAACCTGGATCTGCACATGAAAAAAACATGCACAGAAGGGGCATGAGTACACCACAGTGGTACTTAGTAAGTGTCAAGCCTAACCTCGGTTGGGTAGTGACGAGGAAGGATAGGGCCCTACTGAGGTTAAGCAATAAAACATAAATCAACAATATGAAAATAAGCAGTAATAGTGAGTACAACAATGGGATATAACAAGCTAAACAAGGCAATATCCAATACACAAGGAACGGAGTAACCAAAGAATAAGTACAGCTCAATACCAATGGTAATAGTGAGGATCTCCCAGGATACCTTCATGTAGTCCTTTTCTCAACTGTTCAGTGGATCTCCCGGGATACCGTCCCGTAGTCCATCATATATGTATGTCCGAAGGATCTCCCAAGATATCGTCTCGTAGTCCAACTATCAATGTGCAGGGGGATCTATCGGAAATCTAACCCACAGTCTCAAAGTAAATGTGCAGGGGGATCTATCCGGAATCTAACCTGCAGTCCCAAAGTAAATGTGCAAGGGGATCTATCGGGAGTCGAACCTGTAGTCTCAAAGTAAACAAACAAGAGGGGAGCTACCGGAATCACACATCCGTAGTCCCAATATAAATACGCAATTACAACCAGAAGATACACCGAAATGAAGAACAAAGACAAGCAATAGGTAGTACTGGCCTAGCATGCTTCCCGTAGTACAGTCAAGGCAATTAAGCAATTAGGCAAGTTAAATCAACTAAACATGCTTTCCTAATCTAGCACAGGTTATAATTGCAAGCAGAATAAAGCAAATATGAAAGAAACTCAATCTCAATATCTTAAGTAAAAACCGGATTTTTCAACAATTGGCTCAAGTACGCGCTCTTCACCTCGTGTACAAGGCACTCAAAGTACCAAATAACAAATCCTATGGGGAAAAGTCCCCCATACAAAGTTAGACAAGTCACTTACCTCGAACTGGTACAGAAATCAACCAGAAACCATGCTTTGCCATGAGTATCCGACTCCAAATGGCCCAAATCTATTCAATTCAATTACACATTGTAAATGAGATCGCAAACAACTGGTTTTACTATTAAATTCAAAGATACAACGTGAAATTAGGTAAAATAACCAAAATGCCCTTCAAGCCAATGTCTCGAAATTGAATAATTTTCACATTTTCAAAACCCTTGTACTCTCACGAATCTAACCAAATAAAAATCTCCCAAATCGGAGGTCAAACACCCACTCAAAACCCAATAGTTTAGCCTATGAAGTTTCACCCAATTTTTCCAATTTTTGATACCAAATTCGAATTTTAATTATGGATTTAACTACAAAATGATGAAATATAACTAGAAGGGATTAAAGAAACATTACCCAATAGTCTTCTCTTCAAAACCCTCTGAGCTCAATTAGATTTTTCTAACTTATGAAATCTAACCCTCAAAATTTCTATATCTGCACAGGCATTTCCGATTCTGCGGACAAGGGACCGCTTCTACGATCCCGCTTATGAAGAAAACGAGCCGCTTCTGCGACTTTCACTAAAAACATGCGACGTCTGCTTCTGCGGTTCAATAACCGCTTATGCGGTTCCACTTATGTGGATTTCTTACCACCTCTACGATTTTCTTATAGCTGACCCAGGACCGCATCTACGATAGAAGCCTCGTAGGTGCGTAACCGCATTTGCGGTAGATCTTCCACACCTGCGGAAAAAGCTCAGGGAGCCAAAATTCGCTCTTGCGATTGAGTGGCCGCTTCTGCGGCTCCGCTTCTGCGGTTCCCAAGCCACAGAAGCGAAAATACCAGAAGAGAAAAACCAGCTGCTGCAACACTTCAAAATTTTCTCCGTTAACCACCCGAAATCATCCCGAGGCCCCGGGGCCTCAACTAAAAGCACCAATAACACCTAATACCTCATTCAAACTTGTACCAATCCTTAAACCGCCTAAAACAATGCCGAAAACTCGAATTAACCAAGGATTTAAGCCTAAGAACTTCAAATTTCATCAAAACACGCTTTCGATCAAAAACCTAACCAAAACACGTCCGAATGACCTGAAATTTTGCACACACGTCTCAAATGACATGACGGAGCTACTGCAACTTCCAGAATTCCAATCTGACCTTCAGATCAAAAATTCACTATCGGACCGAAAACTTCAAAAATTCAAACTTCGGCATTCCAAGCCTAAATGAGCTACGGACTTCCAAAATACATTTCGAACACGCTCCCAACCCCGAAATCACCTAACGGAGCTAACAGAACCATCGGATTTCCATTCTGATGTCGTCTTCACACTTTTTTGACCACATACCACTTTTCAACACTTAAGCTCTCATTTAGGGACTAAGTGTCCCAAGACTCTCTAAAACTCAACGCCGAACGTCCCGGCATACGAAAATAGCATAAACGAACTTAGGGGAAGTAGTTAATAAGGGATCAGGGCTTTAATACTTAAGACAACCGGTCGGGTTGTCACATTCTCCTACACTTAAACATTCGTTCGTCCTCGAACGAGCATAGAGAACATACCTGAAGTAGTGAAAAGATGAGGGTAACTACTGCACATATCCTGTTCGGTCTCCCAAGTCGCTTCCTCGGTCGGCTTACCCCGCCACTGAACCTTTACTGAAGCTATGTTCTTTGACCTCAACTTTTTAATTTGCCTGTCCAATATAGCCACTGGCTCCTCAACATAAGATAGATCCTTGTCCAACTGGACTGAACTGAAATCCAACACGTGCGACGGGTCATCGTGATACCTCCGGAGCATCAAAACATGAAATACTGGATGAACTCCGGCCAAACTGGGAGGTAAGGAAAGCTTATAGGCAACCTCCCCAACTCGCCTCAAGATCTCAAAAGGGCCAATAAACCTCGGACTCAGCTTTCCTTTCTTCCCAAACCTCATGATGCCTTTTATAGGCGAAACCCAAAGCAGAACCCGCTCACCAACCATATGTGAAACATCACGAACCTTCCTGTCTGCGTAACTCTTCTGTCTAGACTGGGGTGTACGGAGTCTATCCTAAATCATCTTAACCTTCTCTAATGCATCCTGAACCAAATGATCCCAAGACCCTCCAAACTCAATCACACACATACGGAGCATATCCTCAAGAATCAAAATAGTGCGCTCGGACTGTCCGTCCGTCTGGGGGTGAAATGATGTGCTCAACTCCACCCGAGTGCCTAACTCCTGTTGCAAGGCTCTCCAGAACCGCGGTGTAAATTGAGTACCTCTTTCTGAAATAATAGAAACTGGAATACCATGCAGACGGACGATCTGCTGGATATAAATTTCCGCCAATTGCTCCGATGAATAAGTGGTACATACAGGAATAAAATAAGCGGACTTGGTCAGCTGATCCATAATAACCCAAATGGAATCAAACTTCCTCAAGGTCCGCGGGAGTCCAGATACAAAGTCCATGGTGATGCGCTCCCATTTCCACTCCAGAATCTCTATCTGCTGAAGCAACCCACCCGGGCGCTGGTGCTCATACTTCACCTGCTGGCAGTTGAGGCATATAGACACATAACTAACGATGTCTTTCTTCATCTGCCTCCCCCAATAGTGCTTCCTCAAGTCCTGATACATCTTCGCGGCACCCGGATAGATGGAATACCGCAAACTATGGGCCTCTGCTAGAATCGACTCTCGAAGCCATCAACATTGGGCATACAAATCCGACCTTGCATCCTCAATGCCCCATCATCTCCAATGGTAACATCCCTGGATCTCCACGCTGAACCTTTTCCTTAAGGACAAGTAAATGAGGGTCATCATACTGCTGCTCCCGGATACGATCAAATAGGGAAGACTGGGAAACCACACAGGCTAGAACCCGACTGGGCTCAGAAATATCCAATCTCACAAACTGGCTGGCTAAGGCCTGAACATCCATCGCCATAGGCCTCTGTGAAGCTGGTAAATATGCCAAACTACCCAAACTCTCTGCCCGGCAACTCAAGGCATCCGCCACCATATTGGCGTTGCTAGGGTGATACAGAATAGTAATGTCATAATCCTTCAACAACACTAACCACCTCCTCTGACGCATATTTAGATCCTTTTGCTTGAGTAAGTGCTTCAAGCTCCGATGGTCAGTATAGATCTCACAAGGCACACCGTACAAGTAATGATGCCATATCTTCAAGGCATGAACAATGGCAGCTAACTCAAGGTCGTGGACAGGGTAATTCTTTTCATGTATCTTCAACTGTCTGGACATATAGGTAATCACCCTACCTTACTGAATCAACACCGCTCCAAGTCCAACTCTCGAGGCATCATAATAGACAGTATAATATCCCGACCCGGTAGGCAACATCAAAATTGGGGTTGTAGTTAAAGCTGTCTTGAGCTTCTAAAAGCTCGCCTCTCACTCCTATGTCCACTGAAATGGGGCACCCTTCTGGGTCAATCTAGTCATAGGTGCCGCAATCGATGAGAATCACTCCACGAAGCGACCGCAGTAGCCCGCCAAACCAAGGAAACTGTGAATCTCTATAGCTGAGGATGGCCTGGGCCAAATCTGCACGACCTCTACCTTCCTCGGATCCACCCGAATACCCTCACTCAAAATCACGTGGCCTAAGAATGCCACAGAACTCAGCCAAAACTCACATTGTGAGAACTTTGCATATAACTTCTTCTCCCTCAAGGTCTGAAGCACGGTCCTCAGGTGCTGCTCATGATCTTCCTGACTCCGGGAATACATCAGAATATCATCAATAAAAACAATAACGAATGAGTCAAGATATGGCCTGAATATACTGTGCATCAAATGCATAAAAGCTGTTGGGGCATTGGTCAGCCTAAATGACATAACAAGGAACTCGTAATGACCATACCGAGTCCTGAAGGCAGTCTTCGGGATAACTGGCTCCCGAATCTTCAACTGATGGTAACCTGAGCGCAAGTCAATCTTAGAAAACACTTGTACGCCCTGAAGCTGGTCAAACAGATCATCAATACGAGGCAAAGGATAACGGTTCTTCGCAGTAACTTTGTTCAACTAGCGATAATCAATACACATACGCATAGAACCATCCTTCTTCTTCACAAACAAGATAGGAGCACCCCACGGTGAAACACTGGGTTGAATAAAATCCTTACCAAGCAGTTCCTGCAACTGATCCTTCAACTCCTTCAACTCAGGAGGAGCCATGCGATACGGAGGAATGGAAATTGGCTGAGTTCCTAGCAACAGATCAATGCCAAAATCAATGTCTCTATCGGGCGGCATGCCCGGAAGATCAGCTAGAAACACATCGGGATAATCATGTACCACTGGAACTGAATCAACAGAAGGGGTATCAATACTGACATCTCTCACATAAGCTAAATATGCGGCACAACCCTTCTCAACCATACGCTGAGCTTTAAGAAAAGAGATAACTCTACTGGAAGTGTGATCTAAAGTACCAATCCACTCAATACGTAGAATACCTGGCATAGCCAACGTCACGGTCTTTGCGTGACAATCAAGAATAGCAAAATGGTGCGACAACCATTCTATGCTCAAAATAATGTCAAAATCAACCATACCAAGTAACAATAAATTCACTCTGGTCTCAAAACCACAAATAGTAACCAAACATGACCGATAAACGTGGTCCACAATAAGAGAATCTCCCACAGGAGTAGAAACATAAACGGGGGCACTCAAAGAATCTCGAGGGATACCCAAATGCGGAGCAAAGTAAGAAGACACATAAGAATAAGTAGAGCCCGGATCGAATAGAACTGATGCCTCTCTGTGACAAACCAGTATAATACCTGTAATAACAGAGTCGGAGGCAACAGCCTCAGTACGAGTAGGAATAGCATAATATCTAGCACAGCCCCTCTCTCGAGGGTGACCTCTATCTCCCCGACCTCCGCCCCTAGACAGCTGGGCAGGTGGGGTAGCAGCTGGAGCTGTGATCATAGCCTGAGAACTCTGAGGAGCATGTTGTGGCTGAGCAGTCTGTGAAGATGCACCCCTACCAAGTCTGGGGCAGTCCCTAACCATATGGCATATATCACCACACTCGAAACAAGCTCTGGGAGGATGCGGTGGCTGTGACTGACTAGGGCCAGGTTTGCTAGACTGACCCCTGGAAGTACCCTGCGTATGAGGCATGCTAGAAATTAGAGGTACATAGTAAGGCTCCTGAGGTGTAGGCAGAGCTGGAGCAATGCCGGCTGCTGGAAGAGCTGAATGAACAGGGCGACCCGCATAACCTCTACCATATCGACCTGCTGATAGGGTACGAGCACTAGAGTAGTGAACCAACTCTCAAGACCTCTTGGCCTCCCTCTCCCCTCGCTCCCTAGCGAGCATACCCTCAATCCTCCTAGCAATGTTCACTACCTGCTGATAAGAAATGTCCATCTCCAACTCTTAAGCCATGCTAGATCTGATGGGTGGGATAAGACCCTCAACGAACCTGCTAACTCTCTCCCGAACTGTGGCAACCAAGGCCGGTGCATGCCTGGCCAACCTGGTATAACGGATAGCATACTCCGAAACGGTCATAGCACACTGGAGCAAAATGCTCAAACTCTGCACGCCATGCATCCCTGAGACTCTGGGGGACAAACTCTCTCATAAACATATCCGAAAACTGGGTCCAAGTCTATGAAGCAGCCTCGACTGGACTGTCTATCTCATAAGTGTGCCACCAATCATAGGCGGCTCCCCAAAGCTACAAAGCAGTGAAAGAAACCCTGCTGGACTCCACTATGCCCATAGTGCGAAGAATACGATGACACTCCTCTAGAAATCCCAAGGCATCGTCTGATGCTAATCCACTGAACACTGGGGGATCATACTTCTTGAACCTCTCAAGTCTCTTATGCTCGTCCTCTGAAGCAGCTGACCCATCCTCGGGCTGAACTGGCGCTGCAAGCGGTGCGTGAATAATATCGGGAGCCTGCTCAACCTGTGCTCACTACTCAGGAGTGCAGATGGCGGGAGTCTGTGCTCCCCCCCCTCCCGACCTGGGATGTGGCTGCAGCAAGGGGTAACAATCCTGCATGAGCCAAGGTGGTGTACATACTCATGAACTGAGCCAAAGTCTCCTGGAGATCTGGAGTAGTGGTGGCAGTAGAAGGCGTGCCAGGTGCCTAGGCTCCGGCTAGATCTGCTGGTAGTACCTCGGCGGCAGCTCGCACAGGTGCTCTGGCTGCACCACGTGCGCGTCCTCGACCTCTCCCCCGGCCCTGGCCTCTGACGGCTGCAGTAGGGGGTACGGGTGCCTGATCATCTCGAGTAGCATGTGTCCTCACCATATGTGAGAGAATAGAAGACAGAAATTTAGAATTGATGTCAAAAATATCGCACGACAAGGAATTCAAATGAAATGAAGATGTTTCCTAAACAGTTACATAGCCTCTCGTACATAAGTACAGACGTCTCTGTACCGATTAGCAAGAGTCGAATAAACCGGCATGTGTTCCGTGACTCCTATGAACCTAGAGCTCTGATACCAACTTGTCACAACCCCATTTCACCCTCCATGAACATGTCGTGATGGCACCTAGTTCCTACAACTAGGTAAGCCTAACGATGTGGGAATAACAACCTAACTTGCGAAATAATTAATTAAAATTGAACATATTAAAATAATAACTGCATATAAGGCTGCTCGGCCGATACAACTCAAAATAAATGCGGAAGTCTACAACTCAATCCCAAAACCCAAAAACTCAGGGGAAACACAGGCTAAAGGAAATACTGTAAATGCTCTAATCTCCAGAATGTCTATATCAAAAGTATGATAGAATCTAAATACTATAGATAGAATAAGGAATGAAACTCTTCGATTTGCGGACGCTGCAGATATACCTCGAAGTCTCCGCTAGATCTCTCCGCCTCAATGATAGTACGCTAGGGTGAAGGAACCTGGATCTACACATGAAAAAGAACATGCGCAGAAGGGGCATGAGTACACCACAGCGGTACTCAGTAAGTGCCAAGCCTAACCTCGGTTGGGTAGTGACGAGGAAGGTCAGGGCCCTACTGAGGTTAAGCAATAAAATATAAATCAACAGTATGAAAATAAGCAGTAATAGTGAGTACAACAATGGGATATAACAAGCTAAACAAGGCAATATCCAATACACAAGGAACGGAGAACCACAGAATAAGTATAGCTCAATACCAATGGTAACAGTGAGGATCTCCCAGGATACCATCCTGTAGTCCTTTTCTCAATTGTTCAGTGGATCTCCCGAGATACCGTCCGTAGTCCATCATATATGTATGGCCGAAGGATCTCCCGGGATACCGTCCCATATTCAAACTATCAATGTACAGGGGGATCTATCGGGAATCTAACCCGCAGTCCTAAAGTAAATGTGCAGGGGGATCTATCGGGAATCTAACCCGTAGTCCCAAAGTAAAAGTGCAGGGGGATCTACCGGGAATCAAACATGTAGTCCCAAAGTAAACAAACAATGGGGGATCTACCGGAATCCCACATCCGTAGTCCCAATATAAATGTGCAATCACAACCAGAAGATACACAAAAATGAAGTACAAAGACAAAAAAATAGGTAGTACTGGCCTAGCATGTTTCTCGTAGTACAGTCAAGGCAAGTTAAATCAATTAAACATGCTTTTCTAATCTAGCATAGGTTATAATTGCAAGTAGAATAAAGCAAATATGAAAGAAAATCAATCTCAATATCTTAAGTAAAAATTGTATTTTCAACAATTGGCTCAAGTACGCGCTCGTCACCTCACGTACAAGGCACTCAAATACCAAATAACAAATCCTAAGGGAAACATCCCCCACACAAGGTTAGACAAGCCACTTACCTTGAACTGGTACAGAAATCAACCAGAAACCACGCCTTTGCCACGAGTATCTAACTCCAAATGGCCCAAATCTATTCAATTCAATTACACATTGTAAATGACATCGCAAACAACTGGTTTTACTCTTAAATTCAAAGCTACGGCGTAAAATTAGGTAAAATGACCAAAATTCCCTTCAGACCAATGTCTCGAAATCGAATAATTTTCATATTTTCAGAACCCTCGTACTCTCACGAGTCTAACCATATAAAAATCTCCCAAATCGGAGGTCAAACACCCACTTAAAACCCAATAGTTTAGCCTATGAAGTTTCACCCAATTTTTCCAATTTTTGATCTCAAATTCGAATTTTGATGAAGGATTTAACTACAAAATAATGAAATATAACTAGAAGGGATTAAATAAACGTTACCCAATAGTCTTATCTTCAAAACCCTCTGAAAATCGCCCTTCCCCGAGCTCAATTTGATTTTTCTAACTTATGAAATCTAACCCTCGAAATTTCTCTATCTGCACAGGCATTTCCACTTCTGCGGACAAGGGATCGCTTCTGTGGTCCCGCTTATGCGGAAAATGAGCCGCTTCTACGACTTTCACAAAAAAAAATGCAACGTCCGCTTCTGTGGTTCAATAACCACTTATGCGGATTTCTTACCGCCTCTGTGGTTTTCTTACAGCTAACCCAGGACCGCATCTGCGATAGAAGCCTCGCAGGTGCGTAACCGCATCTGCTGTAGATCTTTCGCACCTGCGGAAAAAGCTGAGAGAGCCAAAATTTTCTCCTACGATTGAGTGGTCGCTTCTGCGGCTCCGCTTCTGCGGTTCCCAAACCGCAGAAGCGAAAATACCAGAAGAGAAAAACCAGTTGCTGCAACGCTTCAAAAATTTCTCCGTTAACCACCCAAAATAATCCCGAGGCCCCCGAGACAAAAGCAAAAATAACACCTAATTCCTCATTCAAACTTGTACCAATCCTTTAACAACCTAAAACAACGCCGGAAACTCGCATTAACCAAGGATTTAAGCCTAAGAACTTCAAATTTCATCAAAACACGCTTTCGATTAAAAACTAACCAAAATACGTTCGAATGACCTAACATTTTTCACACATGTCCCAAATGACATGACGGAGGTACTGCAACTTTCGGAATTCCAATCCGACCCTCGGATCAAAAACTCACTATCGGACTGGAAACTTCAAAAATTCAAACTTCGGCATTCCACGAATAAATGAGCTACGGCCTTCTAAAATACATTCCGAACACGCTCCCAACCCCAAAATCATCTAACGGAGCTAACAGAACCATCATATTTCCATTCCGAGGTCGCCTTCACATTGTTCCAACTATGGACCACTTTTCAACACTTAAGCTCTCATTTAGGGACTAAGTGTCCCAAGACTCTCCGAAACTCAATGACGAACGTCCCGGCAAACCAAAATAGCAGAAATGAACATAGGGGAAGAAGTTAATAGGGGATCAGGGCGTTAATTCTTAAGACGACCGGCCGGGTCGTCACACAAAAATTGGAAGATTTCGAAGTTAAGTCATTAACCACTGTCCAAGCCACCTTTTAGGTATTTTTCCTTTTTCTTTTGTTTATCTTTTCTGCATTTCTTCGTTTCTATCTCTCATCTCATTATATTCTTCTTCCTTCTCTATTTTCTAATTCTTTCTTATTTTTTTAGTTCTTCAAGTCATTTTGATATGCATGTTAGTTTTAAGCATGTTTCTTTAATTAGCCGGTTTTTGCTTTGTGTTCAAATATAGCTCTGTCTCCATTTTCTCTTTAAGACCAAGATTTCATAAGTCCTTAGGACTCTGTAAGTGACCATTTGTTGGTTCTGAGCCTTTAATTCTAAACTGAGTCTCTGTTAGAGAAGAAGCCCAAAGGAAAGGGGATTGACCTGGGTTTTGCAAGCCTAGTTATGTTTTGTCACGGGGCAACTTGACCCAGCTTGGTTTGAGGGTAAATAATGGGGTCTGAAGGGTTAGTTTAGGAATTTTAGATGGGGGAATCTTGTGTAACTGAATGGGGAATCTTCCTAGAAGGAGGGTTAAGGATTGTTCTAAAAAACTGATTTTTAACTTAGGGATTAAATAACAAAAATAAAAATTGAAAAAGGATTTAATGAGCAAAACTGAATTTATTTAGGCTGCCCTAAGGCTTTCCTATAAAGTCCTGGTTCCTTCATTCTCAAGTGAAGATTTTAAATACTAAAAATACTAAAATTTGAAAACGGTTGTCTGAAAAGTTTTGAAAGAACAACTGAATTTCTTGCATTTTCCTTAGTCAAAAATTGGTTCAATTCTGCCAAAAACTGCATAGTTGATCCGAGTATTTGAGTCTCCATAGATTGGTTTTCATCTGTTTTTTTCTACTGGTGTGAAGAAGCTGAATTTTGCTTGGATTTGCTGGTTTATTACTGTTACATTGCTGGTTGGTTTGTTGCTGTTGCATACTCCCTCACTCTCTTTGTTTTTCTCTTGGCATTTTTTTTAGGTATTTCTTTTTGGTACTATGGACATCACTTAAGTGTATTATGGAGTTTGGATCTAGAAATATGATAAAACTGATGTTGTTGTTATTAAATTTCATTTCTTCTTCCTTCAATCTCATGTATGGCTATAATATTTAGCTCTAGGGATATTTTGATTAGTATATTGATCATGAATGGGATGTCATAGTATGAGATTGAAGCTTTAAGCGGTTTGATTCTTCTGCTTAGTTATCAGCTTTGTTTGAAATTGGCTATAGGTGAAAGAAATGTTTTGGTTGTGTTTGTAGTAACATTTAGGCCTATGTTGAATTGTTTGCTGGCGTTTGAATTTTATGTTGCTAGACCTGATGTTTTAAAATCATGGTTGCTTAATGTCGATCCTACCAGGTTCTATAAATATGAGATTTAGCTGAGGTTCAAATTCTCACGTCATTGTTTAAGTTAGCTCAGGGTTTTAAAAGTTAAAGTTGTGTAATGTATAGTTTTCAAAGAATTGGATTTTTTAATTTTATTAAAATCATGTCATTGTTAAATCTCATATAATCGTCCAATGAGTAGTTAGAGACTAATTTAAATCCGATTGAATATACAGTGGTGTCTTGTTAACAGCCAGCTGGGATCACGTTGATACAGTGGTGCCATAAGGACTTGATCTCGAGTTCTACACTCGCTGACCTCAGGTTCTTGAAAGATTTGGGCTCATTTTGGGCCCAAGCCTGAAGGCATTTACAAATGGGATTATATAGTTTATGTTATTTGGACCTATTTTGTTTTGTTGAAACTAGTTTCACTCGTTTAGTCAATGTTGTTGAAGCAATTTTTCTTAAATAATTTGGTTATTTAATGCGATGCCAGTTAGCTGCTAAGTAGATTCGAACTTTTAGGTTTAAAAGTAATTAGAATTGCTTTAAGTATTCCTTAATTAACTTGTAACGAACCGGCCGATCGCTTTTTGGAATTTATGCCCCAATCCCCCATTAACTACTTCCCCAAGTTCATTTCTGCTATTTTGGTTTGCCGGGACGTTCGGTATTAGGATTCGAAGTGTTTTGGGACACTTAGTCCCTAAATGAGGGCTTAAGAGTTGAAAAATGGTCTGTATTTAGAACAGTGTGAAGACGACCTCAGAATGGGAATCTGATGGTTCCGTTAGTTCTGTTAAGTGATTTCGGGGTTGGGAGCTTGTTTGGAATGTAATTTGGAGGTCTGTAGCTCATTTAGGCTTGAAATGCCGAAGTTTGGAATTTTGAGGTTTCCGGTCCAATAGTGAATTTTTGATCCGAGGGTCGGATTGGAATTCCGAAAGTTTTGAAGCTCCGTCATGTCATTTGGGATGTGTGTGCAAAATTTCAGGTCATTCTGACGAGGTTTGGTTAGGTGTTTGATCGAAAGCGTATTTTGATAAAATTTAAAGTTCTTAGGCTTGAATCCTTGATTTAATTAGGTTTCCGGTCTTGTTTGAAGTGTTTTGAGGATTGGTACAAGTTTGAATAAGGTATTAGGTGGTATTGGTGCTTTTGGTTGGAGTCCCGGGGGTCCCGGGATGATTTCGGATGCTCAACGGGCAAAGTTTGGAGTTAGAAGGAAAATTTGCAGTAGGGCTTCTGATATTTTCGCTTCTGCGGTTTTGGAGCCGCATAAGCGAATTTGGCACCACCTCAGGAGAACCGCAGAAGCGGTATCTTTTTCGCGTCGAAACCACAAATGCGGTTATTAGTCCGCAAAAGCGGACCCTGGCCTTTTTAGTTGAACCACAAAAGCGGTTATTCCTACCAAAAAAGCTCGCAAAAGCGGAAATCACTAGTCTGAAAAAGGGAAAATTCGAGGGTTTATTTCAAAGTTAGAAAAATCAATTGAGGGCTCGGGAGAAGGCAATTTTTAGTGGGTTTTAAAGAGAAGATCATTGGGTAACGTTGCTTTGATCCTTTCTAGTTATATTCCATCATTTCTTAGCTAAATCAACCATTAGAATTCAAATTCAAGGTCTAAATTTGGGAAAAATGGGTGAAACTTCTTAGACTTAATTTTGTGATTTTGAGTGGGCATTTGACCTCCTATTTGGGAGATTTTAAATGGTTAGAATCGTGGGAGTACGAGGGTTCTGAAAATGTAAAAATTATTCAATTCTGAGACGTTGGCTGGAGGGGCGTTTTGGTCATTTTACCTATTTTCGCGCCCTAGCTTTAATTCTAATAGTGGAATTAGTTATTTACAATATTATTTACGATATATGTAATTGTATTGAATAGATTTGGGCAATTTGGAGTCGGATACTCGTGGCAAAGGCATCGTTCCTTAGTTGATTTGGCACTGGTTCGAGGTAAGTGGCTTGCCTAACCTTGTGTGGGGGACTTCGTCCCTTAGGATGTGATAATTGGTTATTGGATGCCTTGTGTGTGAGGTGACGAGCGCCTACTTGAGCTAATTGTTGGAACCCGAATTTTTACTTAAATACTTGAACTGGATTTTCTTTCATATTTGCTTTATCCTACTTGCTATTATAGCTTGTGCTAGTGTAGAAGAGCATGTCTAATTGATCCAGATTGCCTAATTGTTTAAATTGCCTTAACTGTGATTACGTGGAGCATGTTAGGCCGGTATTATTTGTTGCCTTGTATCGTTGCACTTTAATTTATGAATATTTCTCCGATTTTGGCTGCGCCTTTACATTAGGACTACGGATGTGGGATTCCTGGAGCTCCCCCCCTTGTTTGTTTACTTTGGGACTAAGGGTTCAATTCCCGGGAGATCCCCCTACACTTTTATTTTGGGACTACGGGATGGTATCCCGGGAGATCCCCCAGCACTTTTGTTTTGGGACTACGGGACGGTATCCTGGGAGATCCTTTGATATTGATATGAGAATTTGACGACGGGACGGTATCCCGAGAGATCCATTGGACAGTTGAGGAAAGGGCTACAGGACGGTATCCTGGGAGACCCTCGTTGGCATTCTTGTTGCAATTTAGCTGTGTTTGCTCTGTGTTTTCTGTCCTGTCTTTGTAGTATTACTATTTCATTGAGCTATCTTATTACACTGCTGCATTCATTAGTTTTATCGTATTTCTACACTGTTAATATTTTGGTGCTATATTATTTTTGTCTCAGTAGGGCCCTGACCTTTCCTCATCACTACCCAACCGAGGTTAGGCTTGGCACTTACTGAGTACCACTGTGGTGTACTCATGCCTCTTCTGCGCATGTTTTCATATGTAGATCCAGGTACCTCTATGCTGGCGCATTATCAGTAGTTGCGGGGAGCATTTCGGAGACTTGAGGTATATCTGTTGCGTCCGCAGACCGGAGAGTCTCCCTCTCACTCTACCCTTTAGTTAGCTAGATGTTATTATGTTCTTCCTTGTTATAGACTTCCCGAATGATTAGAGCAGTGTCATGTTTCTTAGCTTGTGTTGCCCGTGGATTTTCGGGTCTTGGGAATGATTTCAGAATTTAAAGTATTAAAGTGTATGTACCAGGCGACAACTGTATACATTACTCATGTTATTTAGCTTTTGATTACAAATTTCGTAAATATTGTTACTTCCACAATGTGTTAGGCTTACCTGGTCGTGAAGACTGGGTGTCGTTATGACGTGTTCACAATTGGTGAACTAGGGTCGTGACAAGTTGGTATCAGAGCTCTAGGTTCATAGGAGTCACGGGACACAGGCCGATTTATTAGAGTCTCGCTGATCGGTACGGAGACGTCCGTATTTATCTACGAGAGGCGATGTAACTGTTTAGGAAAATCTTCATTTCTTTTGAATTCCTTGTCGTGCGATATTTTGACACCAATTCTAAACTTATGTCTTCTATTCTCTCACAGATGGTAATGACACGTGCTACACGAGAGGACCAGGCACCCGCGCCCCCTGCTGCCACCGTCAGAGGCTGGGGCTGGGGTAGAGGTCGAGGACGCGCCCGAGGTGCAGCCACAGCACCTGCGCGCACTACCACTGAGGTACCACCAGCAGATCCAGTTGGAGCACAGGCACCTGGTACACTACTACAGCTACTACTACTCCAGCACTACAGGAGACCCTGGCTCAGTTTCTGAGCATGTACACTACTTTAGCTCAGGCGGGGTTGCTTCCCCTCGCTGCAGCCACGTCTCAGGTCGGGGGAGGGGCCCAGACTCCTGCAGCCCGCACTCCTGAGCAGAGAGTGCCGATGGGGCAGGTTCCAGAGGTTATTCCTGTCCTCCTGCAGCACCAGTACAGCCCGGGGATGGATCAGCTGTCTCATAGGACGAGCAGCGTAGGCTAGAGAGGTTCAAGAAATATGATCCCCGGTGTTCAGTGGCCTAGCTTCAGATGACGCCTTAGTATTCTTGGAGGAGTGTCATCGCATTTTTCGTACTATGGGTATAGTGGAGACTAGTGGGGTTTCTTTCACCGCCTTTCAGTTTCGGGGAACCGCCTATGATTGGTGGCGTACTTATGAGTTGGACAGTCCAGTCGAGTCTGCCTCACTGACTTGGACCCAGTTCTTAGACATGTTTATGAGGGAGTTTGTTCCCCAGAGCCTCAGGGATTCTTGGTGTGTGGAGTTTGAGAGTTTGCGCCAGGGTGCTATGACAGTCTCAGAGTATGCCATCCGTTACACTAGGTTGGCCAGACTTGTACCGGCTTTGGTCGCCACAGTTTGGGAGAGAGCTCGGAGGTTTATCGAGGGTCTTATTCCGCCCATCCGGTCCAGCTTGGCTCGAGAGTTAGAGATGGATATTCCTTACCAACAGGTAGTGAGCATTGCTAGGTGGATTGAGGGTATGCTCGCCAGAGAGCGAGGGGAGAGGGAGGCTAAGAGGTCTCGAGAGTCGGGTCACTACTCTGGTGCCCGTACTTCATTAGTCGGTCGTTATGGTAGGGGTTATTCTGGTCGTCCTGTTCATTCAGCCTTGCCAGCAGCCGGTAGTACTCCAACTCCACCAGCACCTCAGGAGCCTTATTATGCGCCTCCAGTTTCTAGCGCGCCTCCTACGTGGGGTACCTCCAGAGGTTAGTCCAACGGACCTAGCTCCAGTCAGTCACAGCCACCACATCCTCCCAGAGCTTGCTTCGAGTGTGGTGATACACGTCACGTGGTTAGGGACTGCCCCAGACTTGGTAGGGGTGCATCTTCACAGACTGCTCAGCCACAGCGTGCTTCTCAGAGTTCTCAGGCTATGGTTCCAACTCCCACTGCTACCCTACCTGCCCAGCATGCCAGGGGCGGAGGCCGGGGAGATAGAGGTCGCCCTCGTGAGAGGGGTCGGGCCAGATATTATTGCATTCTTGCTCGCACCGAGGTGGTTGCCTCTGATTCTGTCATCACAGGTATTATTCTGGCTTATCGCAGAGAGGCATCGGTTCTATTCGATCCCGACTCTACTTATTCGTATGTGTCCTCTTATTTTGCTTCGTATTTAGGTGTGCCTCGGGATTCTTTGAGTGCCCCCGTTTATGTTTCTACTCCTGTGGGAGATTCTCTTATTGTAGACCGCGTGTACGGTCGTGTTTGGTCACTATTCATGGTTTTAAGAACAGGGCTGATCTATTTTTACTCGGTATGGTTGACTTTGATATTATTTTGGGCATGGACTGGTTGTCGCCCCATCATGCTATTCTTGATTGTCACGTCAAGACCGTGACGCTGGTTATGCCGGGTATTCCCCATATTGAGTGGAGTGGTACCTTAGATCATACTCCCAGCAGGGTTATTTCTTTCCTTAAGCCTAACGTATGGTTGAGAAGGGGTGTGCTGCATATTTAGCTTATGTGAGAGATGTCAATGTTGAATCCCCTTCTGTTGATTCAGTTCCATTGGTACGGGATTTCCCCGATGTGTTTCCAGCTGATCTTCCAGGCATGCCGCCCGATAGAGATATTGATTTTGGCATTGATCTCGCCGTGGGGTGCCCCTGTTTTGTTTGTGAAGAAGAAGGACGGTTCTATGCGTATGTGCATTGAATATCTCCAGTTGAACAAAGTTACAGTGAAGAACCGATATCCTTTACCTCGTATTGATGATTTGTTTGATCATCTTCAGGGCGCACAAGTGTTTTCCAAGATTGTTTTGCGCTCAGGTTACCATCAGTTGAAGATTCGGGAGCCAGATATCCCGACGACTGCCTTCAGGACTCGGTATGGTCATTACGAGTTCCTTGTTATATCTTTTGGGCCGACTAATGCCCCGACAGCTTTTATGCATTTGATGCACAGCGTATTCAGGCCATATCTTGACTCATTTGTGATTGTTTTTAATGATGATATTCTAGTATATTCCCGGAGTCAGGAAGATCATGAGCAGCACCTGAGGGTAGTGTTTCAGACTCTGAGGGAGAAGAAATTGTATGCAAAGTTCTCCAAATGTGAGTTCTGGCTGAGTTCTGTGGCATTCCTAGGCCACGTGGTATCGAGTGAGGGCATTCGAGTGGATCCGAGGAAGGTGGAGGCCGCGCAGAGTTGTCCTAGGCCCTCCTCAGCTACTGAGATTTGTAGTTTTCTTGGCTTGGTGGGGTATTACCATCGCTTCGTGGAGGGGTTTTCATCGATTGCGGCCCCTATGACTAGATTGACTCAGAAGGGTGTCCCATTTCAGTGGATAGAGGAGTATGAGGCGAGCTTCCAAAAGCTCAAGACAGCTTTGACTTCAGCCCCAATCTTGATGTTGCCTACCGGTTGGGGGTCCTATACAGTTTATTGTAATGCCTCACGGGTTGGACTTGGAGAGGTATTAATGCAGGACGGTGGGGTGATTGCCTACGCGTCCCGACAGTTGAAGGTGCATGAAAAGAACTACCCTGTCCACAATCTTGAGTTAGCTGCCATTGTTCACGCCTTGAAAATATGGCGTCATTATTTATATGGGGTGCGTTGTGAGATTTACACTGACCATCGGAGTTTGCAGCACTTGCTTAAGCAGAAGGACCTGAATATGCGTCAGAGGAGATGGTTAGAGTTGTTAAAGGATTATGATATTACCATTCTTTATCATCTAGGCAAGGCCAATGTGGTTGCCGATGCCTTGAGTCGCCGGGCAGAGAGCTTGGGGAGTTTGGCATATCTACCCGCCTTAGAGAGACCTATGGCGATGGATGTTCAGGCTTTAGCCAGAAAGTTCGTGAGATTGGACCTTTCGGAGCCCAATCGGGTTCTAGCCTGTGTGGTTTCTCGGTCTACCCTATTTGATCATATCAGGGAGCGGCAGTTTGATGACCCTCATTTGTTTATCCTTCAGGACAGAGTTCGGCGTGGTTATGCCAGAGATGTTACCATCGGGGATTATGGAGTATTGAGGATACAAGGCCGGATTTGTGTGCCCAATTTCGATGATCTTCGAGAGTTGATTCTAACAGAGGCCCATAGCTCCCGGTATTCCATCCATCCGGGTGCCGCGAAGATGTATCAGGACTTGAGGCAGCACTACTGGTGGAGGCGTATGAAAAAGGATATAGTTGACTACGTGTCTAGATGCCTCAACTGCCAGCAGGTGAAGTATAAGCACCAGCGTCCAGGTGGGTTGCTACAGCAGATTGAGATTCCAGAGTGGAAGTGGGAGCGTATCACCATGGATTTCGTATCTGGACTTTCACGGACCATGAGGAAGTTTGATTCTATTTGGGTCATTGTGGATCGACTGACCAAGTCTGCTCATTTCATACCTGTGTGTACCACCTATTCAACGGAGCGGTTGGCAGATATCTTTATCAGGGAGATCGTCCGGTTGCATGGTATTCCAGTTTCTATCATCTCAAACAGAGTCACTCAGTTTACATTGCGGTTCTGGAGAGTCGTGCAGCAGGAGTTAGGCACTCGAGTGGAGTTGAGCACGGCATTCCACCCCCAGACAGACGGACAGTCCGAGCGCACTATTCAGATTCTGGAGGATATGCTCCGGGCGTGCGTGATCGAGTTTGGAGGGTCATGGGACCATTTCCTACCACTGGCGGAGTTTGCTTATAACAACAGCTATCAGTCCAGCATTCAGATGGCGCCGTATGAGACCTTATATGGTAGGAGGTGCAGATCTCCGATGGGTTAGTTCGAGCCGGGTGAGGCCAGGCTATTGGGCACAGAGATGGTTCAGGATGCGATGGAAAAAGTTAAAGTGATTCAGGACAGACTCCGTGCAGCCCAGTCCAGACAGAAGAGTTACGCGGACAAAAAGGTTCGAGATGTGGCATATATGGTTGGCGAGCAGGTTCTGCTTCGGGTCTTGCCTATGAAGGGCGTCATGAGGTTTGGAAAGAAAGGGAAGCTGAGTCCGAGGTTTATTGGGCCTTTTTAGATCTTGAGACGAGTTCGGGAGGTTGCTTATGAGCTTGCCTTACCTCCCAGCCTAGCCGGAGTTCATCCGGTATTTTATGTTTTGATGCTCCGGAGATATCACGGACCCGTCGCACGTGTTGGACTTCAGTTCAATCCAGCTGGACAAGGATCTATCCTATGTTGAGGAGCCAGTGGCCATTGTGGACAGGCAGGTCAGAAGGTTGAGGTCAAAGAACATCGCTTCGGTGAAGGTGTAGTGGCGGGGTCAGCCAGCCGAGGAGGTGACTTGGGAGACCGAGCAGGATATGCGCAGCCGGTACCCTCATCTTTTTGCTACTTCAGGTATGTTCTCTATGCTCGTTCGAGGACGAACGGATGTTTAAGTGTAGGAGGATGTAACGACCCGGCCGGTCGTTTTTGGAATTTACACCCCAATCCCCCATTAACTACTTTCCCCATGTTCATTTCTTCTATTTTGGTTTGTTGGGACGTTCGGTATTAGGATTCGGAGTGTTTTGGGACACTTAGTCTCTAAATGAGGGCATAAGATTTGAAAAATGGTCCGTATTCGGAACAGTGTGAAGACGACCTCGGAATGGGAATCCGATGGTTCTGTTAGTTCCGTTAGGTTATTTCGGGGTTGGGAGCGTGTTCGGAATGTAATTTGGATGTCCGTAGCTCATTTAGGCTTGAAATGCCGAAGTTTGAAATTTTGAGGTTTCCGGTCCAATAGTGAATTTTTTATACGAGAGTCGGATTGGAATTCCGGAAGTTTCTGAAGTTCCATCATGTCATTTTGGATGTGTGTGCAAAATTATAGGTCATTCGGACGAGGTTTGGTTAGGTTTTTTATTGAAAGCGTATTTTGATAAAATTTGAAGTTTTTAGGCTTGAATCCTTGATTTAATCGGGTTTCTGGTGTTGTTTGAGGTGTTTTGAGGATTGGTACAAGTTTGAATAAGGTATTAGGTGGTATTGGTGCTTTTGGTTGGACTCTCGGGGGTCCCGGGATTAATTCGGATGCTCAACGGGCAAAGTTTGGAGTTAGAAAGAAAATTTGCAGCAGGGCTTCTGGTATTTTCGCTTCTGCGATTTTGGAGCCGCATAAGCGGATTTAACACCACCTCAGGAGAACCGCAGAAGCGGTATCTTTTCCGCGTAAGCGGAACCGCAAATACGGTTATTAGTCCGCAAAAGCGGACCCTGGCCTTTTTAGTTGATCCTCAAAAGCGGTTATTCCTACCGCAAAAACGGTCTCTGGGCCGCAAAAGCGGAAATCACTGGTCTAAAAAAGGGAAAATCCGAGGGTTTATTTCAAAGTTAGAAAAATCAATTGAGGGCTCGGGAGAAGGCGATTTTGAGTGGATTTTGAAGAGAAGATCATTGGGTAATGTTTCTTTGATCCTTTCTAGTTATATTCCATCATTTCATAGCTAAATCAACCATTAGAATTCAAATTCAAGGTCTAAAATTGGGAAAAATGGGAGAAACTTCTTAGACTTAATTTTGTGATTTTGAGTGGGCATTTGACCTCCGATTTGGGAGATTT
>MU769449.1:249529-269981 GCA_026770625.1 Nicotiana glauca
CCCTACACACTGATGATTGGACTACGGGACGGTATCCCGGGAGATCCTTTGATATTGATATGAGAATTTGACGACGGGACGGTATCCCGAGAGATCCATTGGGCAGTTGAGGAAAGGGGTACAGGACGGTATCCTTGGAGACCCTCGTTGGCATTCTTGTTGCAATTTAGCTGTGTTTACTCTGCATTTTCTGCCCTGTCTTTGTAGTATTACTATTTCATTGAGTTGTCTTATTACACTGCTGCGTTCATTAGTTTTGTCGGATTTCTACACTGTTAATATTTTGCTGCTATATTATTTTTGCCTCAGTAGGGCCCTGACCTTTCCTCGTCACTACCTAACCGAGGTTAGGCTTGGCACTTACTGAGTACCGCTGTGGTGTACTCACGCCTCTTCTGCGCATGTTTTCATGTGCAAATCCAGGTACCTCTATGCAGGCGCATTATGAGTAGCTGCAGGGAGCATTTCGGAGACTTGAGGTATATCTGTTGCGTCCGCATACCGGGGAGTCTACCTCTCTCTCTACCCTTTAGTTAGCTAGATGTTATTCTGTTCTTCCTTGTTATAGACTTCCCGGATGATTATAGCAGTGTTATATTTCTTAACCTGTGTTGCCCGTGGGTTTCTGGGTCTTGGGGATGGTTTCAGAATTTAAAGTATTAAAGTGTATGTGCCAGGCGGCAACTGTATACATTACTCATGTTATTTAGCTTTTGATTACAAATTTCGCAAATGTTGTTACTTCCGCAATGTGTTAGGCTTACCTGGTCGTGAAGACTGGGTACCATCATGACGTGTTCACAATTGGTGAACTAGGGTCGTGACATAACTAAACTCTTAAAATGGGTTTGAGGTGTGCCATATAAGCCAAACATATAATTTATGGCCCTCAAAAGCTAATTTAGAAACCCTCTTAATTGGATAATTCGAGGTGTGCCATGTCGAATAAAACTTCAAAACTTGTGGCCGCCACTTAATTAATTTTAATCCTCTAGAAATCGAGGTGTGCCATTTAGTTGAATCTTTTATGGCCTTTGCAAACTTGAAAATGCGTAGTTGCTTTAGTCGCATAATTTAAATTAATATCCTTAAACTCGGGTGTGTATTTCATGTGACCCAAATCCAAATCTCAACAACGTTAAATAAAATGTGTTGTGGACCGCGGGTGCATTTCATATGGCGTGGTTCAAGACGTGTTTTAAATAACGTTGATTCTTTCTTAAAATAATTAAAAACGGTTTAATATGTTAAAATATATCATAGGATAAAATATGTATTAAAATCAGATTATAGGCCAATAACAACAGTTGAGCGACCGTGCTAAAATCACGGAACCTAAAAATGCCTAACACCATCTCCCAGGTTAACAGAATTTCTTACCTGAATTTCTGCATTCCCGGGCTGTAAAACAGAGTCAATCTTTTCCTCGATTCAGGATTTGAACTGGTGACTTGGGACACTATAAATTATCCCAAGTGGAGACTCTAAACTTAAAAAAATAATCTCGTTTCGATTGTCACTTTAAGTTGGAAAAAACTCCTTTATCCTCTTTCGGAGGTAGGAAAAAGAGGTGTGACAAGTATTATAATATATATATATATATAGAGCTTCATCAACTATCCCAACTAAAAAGATTATTCCATTATGAATTAAGAAAAATAACCTAGTTTAGAAATACGAAGAATTGGTATAAAGATATTGTTTTTCACAAAAAGACAACTACTAGGACTTAGAAATATTAAATACAAAATAGAGACCAAGAATAGTTTTTCTCTGCTCAAGACTTGATGTCTTCTCTTCAAAATTCACACTCTATTTATAGAGTTTTCTTGCCTAAGGTTCTCCATAGTTGCAACTATGAAAATTGTAATTGCAACTATAAAAATTGTAGGTGCAACTATGACTTTGCCAAATGAGTTTCATTCTGTAGAGGAAGAACCATAGTTTCAACTATACTTTGCTAGTTGCAACTATGTAATTTGCTTCATGAATTCCAATTTCCATTGTCGAAACTATGGTGCTATTTTTACTTCTTCATTCCCGGTTGACTACTCAATTCTAACTCTTTTTTGCTTCTTTTCTTTAATTTTCACACGCTTTTCGTCCTGCGAAGTATGTTAGAAAATATGGGAGAACATGATATATTTATTGATGTTTTATTTAAAATATTACATATAAAATATATAAATAAATTATACCATTAGAGGCCAAGCCAGATATTATGCCCTTCTTGCCCGTACCGAGGCTGTCGCCTCCGATTCTGTCATCACAGGTATTGTCCTGGTTTGTCATAGATATGCATCAATTTTATTCGATCCAGGGTCCACCTATTCTTATGTGTCTTCTTATTTTGCCTCGCATTTGGGTGTGTCTTGGGATTCTTTGAGTTCCCATGTGTATGTTTCTACTCCTGTGGGACATTCTCTTATTGTGGACCACTTTTATCGGTCGTGTTTGGTTGCTCTTAGTTGTTTTGAGACCAGAGTTGATTTATTATCGCTCAGCGTGGTAGATTTTGATGTTATCTTAGGCATGGATTGCTTGTCGCCCTATTATTCTATTCTTGATTGTCACGCCAAAATCGTGATGTTGGCTATATCAGGTGTACCGCGAGTAGAGTTGAGAAGTACTTTAGATCACACTCCCAGTAGAGGTGTTTCTTTTCTTAAAGCTCAGCGAAAGGTTTAGAAGGGGTGTGACGCGTATCTGGCCTAAGTGAGATATGTTAGTGTTGATACCCATGCAGTTGATTTAGTCCCAGTTGTACGGGAATTCTCTGATATGTTTCCAGCTGATCTTCTGGGCATGTTTCCCAATAGAGATATTGATTTTGGCATTGATCTGTTGTCGGGTACTCAGCCCATTTCTATTCCTCCTTATCGTATAGCTCCTCCTAAGTTGAAGGATATGAAGGATCAGTTACAAGAATTTCTTGATAAAGGTTTTATTCGGCGTAGTGTATCACCTTGGGGTGCTCCTATCTTGTTTATGGAGAAAAAGGATGGTTCTATGCGTATGTGCATTGATTATCTCCAGTTGCACAAAATTACAGTGAAGAACCATTATAATTTGCCTCGTATCGATGATTTGTTTGACCAGTTATAGGGTGCACGAGTGTTTTCTAAGATTGAATTGTGTTCTGGTTACCATCCGTTGAAGATTCAGGAGCCATATATTCCAAAGACTACTTTCAGAACTCGGTATGCTCATTACGAGTTCCTTGTTATGTCATTTGGGCTGACCAATGCCTTAGCAGTCATCATGCATTTGATGTACAGTGTATTTTGGCAAAATCTTGACTTGTTCTTCATTGTCTTTATTGATGATATTCTAGTATACTCCTGGAGTCGGGAAGATCATGAGCAGCACTTGAGGATAGTGCTTCAGACTTTGAGAGGAAAGAAGTTATATGCAAAGTTCTCGAAATGTGAGTTTTGGTTGGATTCCATGGCATTCTTGGGTCACATGGTGTCGAGTGAGGGGATAAAAGTGGATCCGAAGAAAGTGGAAGCAGCGCAGAGTTGGCCCAGACCATCCTCAGCGGTAGAGATCCATAGTTTTCTTCGCTTAGCGGGTTATTACCGTCGATTTGTTGAGGGGTTTTCATCTATTGCAACACCTATGACCTGGCTGACCTAGAAGAGTGATTCATTCCAGTGGACGGAAGAGTGTGAGGCGAGCTTTTAGAAGCTCAAGACAGCCTTGACTTCAGCCCGAGTTTTGATATAGCTTACAAGTTCAGGGTCTTATACTGTCTATTTTGATGCCTCGAGGATTGGCCTTAGAGTAGTAATAATGGAAGTTGTAGGGTGATTGCCTACGCGTCCAAACAGTTGAAATTACATGAGAAGAATTATCCTGTCCATGATCTCGAGTTAGCTGCTATTGTTCACACCTTGAAAATCTAGCGTCATTATTTATACGGTGTGCCTTGTGATATTTATACTGATCACCAGAGTTTGCAGTATCTATTAAAGCAGAAGGATCTTAATCTATGCCAGAGAAGGTGGTTAGGGCTGCTGAAGGACTATGATATCACTATTTTGTATCACCCGAAAAAGGCCAATGTGGTGGTTGATGCTTTGAGTCACCGGGCGGAGAGTTTGGGGAGTTTGGCTTATTTACCAGTAGTAGAGAGGCCCATGGCTATGGATGTACATACCTTAGCTAGCCAGTTTGTGAGATTGGATCATACGGAGCCTGGTCGGTCCTTACTTGTGTGATTTCTCGGTCCTCTTTATTTGATCGTATTAGGGAGCGTCTATTTGATGACCCTCATTTACTTGTCCTCAAGGACAAGGTCCTACATGGAGATGTTAGAGATGTGACTATTGGTTATGAAAGGGCACTGAGGATGCAAGGTTGGGTTTATGTACCCAATGTTGATGGTCTTCGAGAGTTGATTCTAGAAGAGGCCTATATTTGCGGTATTCTATCCATCCGGGTGCCGCGAAGATGTATCAAGATTTGAGATAGCACTTTTGGTGGAGGCGGATGAATAAAGATATAGTTGGGTTTTTAGCTTGGTGCCTCAATTGTCAGCATGTGAAGTATAAGTACCAGAGACCGGGTGGTTTGCTTCGGCAGATAGAGATTCCAGAGTGGAAGTGGGAGAGGATCACCATGGAATCCGTAGTTGGACTTCCACGGACTTTGAGGAAGTTTTATGCCATTTGGGTGATTGTGGATCGGCTAACCAAGTCTACGCATTTCATTCTTGTGTGTACTACCTATTCTTCGGAGCAATTGGCGGAGATTTATGCCCGGGAGATCGTTCGTCTTCATGGTATTCCAGTTTCCATCATTTCAGATAGAGAGACTCAGTTTACATCACTGTTCTAGAGGGTCGTACAACATGAGTTGGGTAGTCGGGTAGAGTTAATACAGCATTTCATCCATAGACGGACAGACAGAGAGTACGAGCGCACTATTCAAATTCTTGAGGATATGCTCCATGTGTGTGTGATGGAGTTTGGAGGTTCTTGGGATCAGTTCTTTCCATTGGCAGAGTTTGCCTAAAACAACATTCATCAGTCCAGCATTCAGATAGCACCGTATGAGGCTTTATATGATAGGCGGCGTAGATCCCTGGTGGGTTAGTTTGAGGTGTATGAGACTAGATTATTGGGCACAGACTTGGTTCAAGAAGCCTTGGAGAAGGTTAAGGTGATTCAGGATAGACTTCACACAGCCTAGTCCATACAGAAGAGTTATGAGGACCGGAAGGTTTGTGATGTTTCCTATATGGTCGGAGAGCGGGTCTTGCTTCGGGTTTCGCCTATGAAGGGCGTTATGAGATTTAGGAAGAAGGGTAAATTGAGTTTGAGGTTTATTGGTCCTTTTGAGTTATTGAGGCGTGTTGGGGAGGTTGCTTATGAGCTTGCCTTACCTCCTAGCTTGGCAGGAGTTCATCCAGTATTTCATGTTTCGATGCTCCGGAGGTATTACGCGGATCTGTTACACGTGTAGGATTTTAGTTCAGTCCAGTTGGACAAGGATCTATCTTATGTTGAGGAGTCGGTGACGATATTGGACAAGAAGGTTTGGAAGCTGAAGTCAAAGAACATTGCATTCGTGAAAGTTCAGTGGTGGGATCAGCAGGTCGAGGAGGCGACCTAGGAGACCGAGCAGGATATGCACAACCATTACCCTCATCTTTTCACTACTTCAGGTATGTCTCTATGCTCATTCGAGTATGAACGAATGTTTTAAGAGGGGGAGGATGTAACGACCTGGCCAGTCATTTTAAGACTCAATGTTTCGTTCCCCTATTAACTGCATTCCTTGTATTTGTTTCTGCTATTGTGAGTTATCACGAGGATTCGTTTTCAGTTACGGAGTGTTTTGGGACACTTAGTCCCTAAATGAGAGCTTAAGCTTTAGAATTTAGACCGTAGTTCGAGCAGTGTGAAGATGTCCTCGGAATGGAATTTCGTCGATTCCTTTAGCTTTGTTGGGTGATTTCGGGCTTAGGGGCATGTTCGACTTGTGTTTTAGAGGTCCGTAGCTTAATTAGGCTTGAAATGTTGAAAGTCGAATTTTTGAAGTTTCTGGATCGATTGTGAGATTTTTCTATCGGGGTCAAAATCTGATTCCGAAAGTTGGAATAGCTATGTAGTGTTGAATGTGACTTTTGTGCAAAATTTGGGGTCAATCGGACTTGGTTTGGTTGGTTTTGGCATCGGTTGCAGGTTTCTGGAAGTTTCAAGTTCTTAGGGTTCGGATTAGAGGGTGATTCGTGGTTTTAGCGTTGTTTGATGTGATCTGAGGGATAGAATAAGTTTGTATGATGTTTTAGGATTTATTGGCATATTTGGTTAAGGTCCCGAGCACAGGTGCGGCGCCGCAGAAGCGGCTTGGTGACCACAGAAGCGGAATTGGCCCAGCTCTAGGAGATAGCAGATGCGGCCAAAGGACCGTTGATGCGGACCCAGCCAGTTAAGACATTTTTTGCACATGTGATGCCTTTTCTGCAGGTGCGGTAATTGAACCGCAGAAGCGGATTCACTGGTCAGAAAAAGGGAAGAAACGAGGGTTTGAAATCAAAACTTGGAAAAATGATTTGGAGCTCGAATGAGGGCGATTTATCGAGGGTTTTTGAAGGAGAAGCATTGGGTAAAGATTCCTAACTTAATTTTGATCCTAGAACTATAATCTAATCTTAGTTTTGTCATTTAATTTCAGATTTGGGATGAAATTTGGGGAAACGTTGAGGAAAATTGTTAGGCCTAATTTTGGGATTTTGATCGAGGTTCTGGTATCGAATTTGAGGGATTTTGGTATGGTTAGACTCGTGAGTGAATGGGTGTTCGTAATTTATGATTTTTACCCGATTCCGAGACGTGACCTCGGAGAGGATTTTTGGGCGTCTTCCTATTTTCTTGTCTTAGCTTTGTTTCATTTAGCTAAATTAGTTGTTTGTAGTTGTATTTACGTATTGGTATTAATTTGATTAGATTTGTGTCACCCGAGTTGGATACTTGTGGCAAGAACGTGATTTCGAGTTGATTGAGTTGGTTCGAGGTAAATGGCTTGCCTAACCTTGTGTGGGGGAAATTCCCCTTAGGCTTTGGTATTGCTGATATATGAAATGCCTTGTACGTGAGGTGACGAGTGCGTACATGTGTTAATTTTTGAAAATCATGTTTTCATTAAGTAACTATAACTGTGTTTTTCTTTCTTGTTTATACTACTTTCAATTCAAGCATATTGTTAGCTTAGAGAAGCATGTCTAAGTGCCTTAATTGCTTTACTTGTTCAAACTACTTTATTTGAATTCTGTGTAGCATGCTAGGCTAGAAGTACTTGTTTTACCTTGTTATGATATTTGATTGAATTGAATATTCTTCGTGTTGTTGTTGTTTGTTTACTTTGGAACTACGGGCGATATCCCGATAGATCCCCCTTTCTTGTTTATTTGGTACTATGGATTGAATTCCCGTAGATCCCCCTGCACATTTATATTGTAACTACGGGACTACACTCGGTAGATTTTCTCCAGTACTGGGTATTTATATTTGGGACTTCGGATTGGTATTCCGGTAGATCCCATGTGCACTATGAGTTACACTACGGGACGACACCCGGGAGATCCACTAGATATTATTATATTTGGGGACTACAGGACGGTATCCTGGTAGATCCATAGTTGTTATCTCTGTGTGGAGTTACATTCTTTCTGTGATTTTTCTATCCGTTGTATTTGTTGTTATTCCTATTATCCTGTGTTACTTCATACTGTTTCATTTCTATATATATATATATATATGACTGGTAGGGCCCTGACCTTCCTCGTCACTACTCGACCGAGGTTAGAATTGGCACTTACTAGGTACCTCAATGGTGTACTCATGCCCGTTCATGCACATGTTTTTCGTGTGCAGATCTAGGTTCTTCGACTCATCCCTACAATCCTTGAGGCGAGGTGATCCATCAAAGACTTCGAGGTACATCTGCCACGTACGCAGACCAAGGAGTCCCTATCTATTCCCTCTTTTCGTTTTAGCCCTTCCATACTTTTCTTTTGGTTAGACATTCTGGAGTTAGAACGCTTTGTAGTTATTCAACAGTTGTGATTTCATGAGATTTCGGGTTTTGGGAGTTGTTTCAGTTTGAGAGTTTAAATTTGTATATGCCGAATGGCATCTTTAACATTTTATTATGTTTTATCCGCAGTTTTTGGCTAGTTTTATCATTCGATTTCTTTTTCGCAATTTGTTAGGCTTACCTAGTCGTAGAGAATATGTACTGTCACGGCAGTTCATGGAAGGCGAACTGGGGTCGTGACATGGATGATCTTATCATAATGGAAAAAACACTACAACCACCATTAAACAATGCCTAAATTTATTTTGCTACCTGTCAGGGCAGACCACTAATAGGGAAAAATCAAAAACCATCATCTCTAAATATTATCCTAAAAATATTGGTTCCAATATCTCAAATTTTCTTAATATCAACATTAGTTATACCTTTGTTAAATACGTAGGTTTTCCGATTACTAACTCGAAAGGTAAAGCCACTGACTTCTAATTTGTTCTCGATAATATGCTTGCAAAATTGGCTACTTTGAAAACAAACTATCTTAACATGGCGGGCAGGTGCATACTGGCTACCTCATGCCTGAATTCCCTCCCAAATCATATTATGCAATACACTCTACTGCCATCCAAGATTCGTAATAATATAGACGAAATCCAGTATATGGGGTACTAATGCCGCTTTCGAAAAACTCCATCTTATTAACTGGGGCACCATCACCAAACACAAGAAGGAAGGCGGATTAGGGATACATATTGCTAAGAGTAATAATCTACTAAATTTAGTAAATCTAGCCAACTTATCTTGGAGACTCCTCACTAACAAACATTCGCCTTGGGCAAAAACGATTTTGAGGCTCAATGGTACTAGGAAAAATATTAAAAATTAGTCCTTCATTTGGAATAGCATCATCCAAGGATGGGAAGTTTGTATCAAAGTTATTACATGGTTTTCCCATAATTCATTGAACCTCAGTGTATGGAATACTCGTTGGATCCACCATACTCCTCCGCTACGCCAATGTATATACGGTCCCCTAACTCAAAAAGACAATATTCTCTCCATTAAAGATATCTGGATTAATAGTTGTTGGGTTTATCCAAATTATCCATGGACCTTCAACCTAACTTGATTAAGCAAATCACTGTTATCACTCCAAGCCCAAAAAATTGCAATACCCTTATTTGGTCACTAAATATAAATAGCCTCTTCACTAGCAAATCATGCCACAATCTAATAAATAGTCAACCAAACAATGTTAAGGGCTTTTCTTGGATTTAGCAACTAAACTGTCGCAATAAATTAAAAAAATCTTGGTAGGAAGATGCTACCACGACAGGCTACCAACTAGATGCTACTTAAACCACATTGGCATAAACATTGACCCTACTTGCACATTTTGTAAAGGTCATAGTGAAACACATATTTTTATGGATTGCATAGCTGTTGAGGAATTTTGGCTTCTCTTAGGCTTGGATACGGATAGCTGGAATAACGCTAGTAATTGGTTGACTAATATCCGCGATCAAAACTTTATTCTAAAAAACGGCATCATTAGTTGGAAAGAAATATTTCTATTTGCTATATGGACAATTTTGGTCAACAAAAATAATAACTTATATAATAATACAACGAACAAAGTCATCTTACTTTATGCTTATTAACAAGCGGTAGAATACAAACTCCTGACTGAAAAGGAATCTATACCACCCCAAGGGATTCCCATCACAGTTTAATGGCTTAAACCCCCTTGTAGCTATATTAAGCTCAACATTGATGGATCCCTTAAGGAAGACACATCTCTTTGTGATTGGTGGCCTCTTCAGGGACAGTAGGGGTCAATGGGTACTTGGGTTCCTGGGGTCACTACCTGGCTTATCGCCCCTGCATGCTAAGTTGAAGGCACTAAAAGCAGGCTTACACATTGTTCAGGAACAAGGATACACCAACATAGAAGTGGAATCCGACTCAATAGATGCCATTACCTGCTTAGATAATGGAAACACAATATTTAATAATATTATTCATGATTGCAGGTTATTGATGACCCGGGTGAAGGTTTAAATAATCCAGCACAACTTCAGGGATGCCAACAAGCCGGCATACAAGCTGGCTAGGAGCGCTATTCATGAAAACAATGGAAGGGATCTTACCCTCCTTTTGTATCTGCTGCATTAACTTCATACTATGAAGGAACTATTTACCTAGTCAAAAATATAAGCAAAGATGTTTGCACTAAGTTTGTATCCTTTGGAAATCAAAATGTCCTATGAGATGTTATAAATTCCTATAATATAGCCAAGTAGGAAATGTCCTTTCGGACACAATTAATGTTGTAAACTCGATTTTGTGATTCCTGCATATATAAAGATCCCTGCTTATCAAAAAAAATTAGGGTGTTAGCTCACAAGAGACATAAAGGAGGAAATATTGAGACTGTTTACCCGACGAAAAGCAATTGAATTTATACGCAGTTAAAGAATATGTGATTTAATATAACAAGAATGAACCATGAACAAGAGATAATTGAGTTAAAGAAAATGAGAGCGATCAAATCAGATGTAATGGATGAACAAGTATAGCTTAGCTATGGACGTCTGGAATTTGGTTCCGATTTAGCCCTCGGTCACAACTTAATAATTAAGCAGCTGAAGAGCATTTTGAACAAAAACTAAAGGACAAATATTAAATTTATCGCTTTGATATACGTGACAACAGTGATCCCTAAAATATAAAAGTTCTCATATTTACATAGTAGGGAGTTTCAATCCTAGGACAAGTCTAAAGAAGGTAAAAAAAAATCTTCAGCTTGTAGTAAACGTTATAACGCAGTTGATACCGGGCGAGATTTATGCCGTAATATCCGGTGGTGGGCGGATATTTCGGCCCCTCATTTATTCTATCTAACCGCCTTTCTCTTAGCTCCGGTTCTTCACTTCTCTCGAGCTCAACGCTTGGCCATGTCTGGTCTCGGGCACACCATTCGTCCTGCCCGAATTTTGGTATGTGGAAGCCCTCGGTACTACGTGAGGTCATATCAGGTCGTACTAACCTCTTGTTTCATTATAGAGAAATCAGGGGTAACTTTTATTCCTGAATTTTCCCGTACACGGAGACAACTTGAGAACAACTTATAACTCGATTTCAATCATGAGAGAAGAACATAATTTGTACTGCTGTGTGATGTGCAATTTGGTTACTAGAATTTGACTTTTCAATAATGAGGACTCGTTTGGCCATAAAAAAGATTATTTTTTTTCAAAGTTTTTTACTTCGCTTGACGATGAATTTCGTAATTTTTCGAACATTTAAAAAACTCCAAAAAAACTATTTTTCAAAAGTTTCAATTTACATCTCTCACAAAAATTCAAAAATAGCCCAAATTATATTTTTATCCAAACACAACTTAAATTTTCAAATATCATTTTCACTTGAATTCTTTTTTTACCCTTTTCCGAAATTTTACAATTCTGATCTTCAAACGCCCACTGAAATTGGCGGCCAAATTAAAATCACTGGGCTTTTCTTTTGATCTTTTTATTCTAAAGGAGCTTTTTAGAAAAAGAATTGCAAAGAGTATATTAGAAAGGGTAAATATGTCATATTATAACATTCTAAAATTAGCAGTAAATAGGTTAGAAGAATTGTAACAAGAAAATTAAACTAAGAGATATAAGTGTAATATCGTAAATCATGAGGAGATCAGTATAATAGAGTAGAACATGAGAGGAGGTCTCTGAAATTATCACAAAAATATAAAAAAGAAAAGATAATTAGAGAAAGAATGACTATATCACATATTGTATGTTTACTGAGAAAATTAATGTTTTATAAACTTCTTTTTAATCAATTATTTTTTTCTAATCTAAGCTACATGCGAAAGTTCGAATTAGTACTAGTGGCCAGTGGAGGACCCACCTTCTAGGAAATGGGTTCAACTGACCGACCCCGCTTCGTCATAAATTTTTAGTATTTATGTGAATTTTGTGTGAAAGCAATAATATATAGTACTCCTTCTGTTTCATATTGTTCGAGGTACTTTCCTTTTTAATCTGTTCTAAAATAAATGACACATTTCTAAATTTGGAAATAATTCAACTTTAAACTCTTTATTTTACCCTTTTTGCCCTTAGTGAAAAGCTTTTATAGCCACACAAATGGTACGGCCCCACAAACCTTTTACCCCTTAATCTTTTAAGACCACAAATTTTAAAAGTCTTCTTCTTTTTTCTTAAACTCCGTGCCGAATCAAACTACCACAAACAATATGAAACGGAGGGAGTATAAGATAAACCCAATTAGTTGGATATTTTTTTATATTTTTAAGTCACATTAGAACAATTTAAGGGCTAGGAACTCAGACTTCTCTCTTTGACATCACAAGTGTTTCCTGAAGAAAGTCTTCCACAATTTTACTCGATGCTCTTCAAGTGCTTCAAAGGTCAAGAATTCATTTATCCAATATCACGCAACACCAATCAAAACGCAGTTGATTACACTAGCAAAAACCACTGTACCTTATATATCGTTGATCCTCAAAAGAATGGAGCAAAAGAGCTAAAGAATTTCAGACTCATTAGTTTGATTGAGAGTAAGATAATTGCGAATAATAAACAGAAAGGATGAAACAATGGTCAGCAAGTTAGTAACAAACACTCAATTAGCTTTTACTAAAGGGATACAAAATGACAGACGCCGTACTGATTAGTAATGAGTGTCATGACTCAAGGAAGAGACAAGGAAACAGCTGCTATTTTGGTAAAGTTGGACAAGGGAACTGAGGTTCCTTATCGACAAACTAAAAGAGTCCACAATGGTTAGATTCCAGTGCTAATAAATGTCAAACCAGCAGGATTTTTCCAATCTCAAAAAGGGTTAAAAGCAATTCTTCTCCCCCCTTTCTGTTCATTCTTGTCACGTTCACGGTAAAAGGTTGGACAAATCAGTACAAAACAAGTGAATTAAGGGTTTCGAAGTAGGGAGAAGAGGGTGGGGGAATGAACCTCTAACACTTTCTTTATGCAGCTGATAATACACTCATTATGTGCGATGAGGCAGAACTGATGCTATAATTTGAGAACTATTTTCTTGATATTCGACGTTGTATCTGGTCTCAAAATCAAGTTGACAACCTTTTCTGATGACAAAAGATTTCAAAATTTACCTTCAGCCCATAGATAAATCTTCTCGACAAAAAGAAAGCGAATATTAAATATTGCTTAATCTATATTATATTAAAAGCACGAAGGTCCTTAGCGAAATATCGTTCGTCTTTTTTTCTCTTTAAAAATAGATTTCACATTGGACAAAATTATAATTAAATAATTTCTCTAATTTTTAGGACGTTCAAATCATCTAAAATTTTCTTTCCTTATTTGAATTATGTAGTAACTCCTAATATTTTTAATATTTAAGAACTTGAAATCAACTAAATTGTTTTCCTTAATAATTGCTTCCTTATTTGAAATCACAACGTCCAACAAAATACTTGTTGATTTGTTTGTATGCTAAGGTATTAAAAGTGATTTGAACCACTATCTTATTTGTCCTTATTGAAGTTAATACTTAAATTTTTATAAACAGTTATAATGCAAAATTCTATCAACTAAACCAAAATTAGCAAAGTCAGTAAGTACAGTTTCTTTTTCATATAGTATTTTTTAAGGAGTATGACTTCTAACTTTTCAATAATTGCTAATGGAAGTTCACCTTCAGCTGTTGCCTTTTGCTTTCCCATAACAAACTAGTAATGGTACTCGCACGATGCGTGGTCAATATTAAAAAGAAAAAATTAAATTACTATAATTATTCTTGTTTGATACTATTAGACCGTGTTGCTTTAATAAATGTCAATTGTCATTTTATTTGTCAATACGATATTCCCAACCCTCACCGATATTTTAGTAGTTAATTTCTTTGTTAATTTTTAATAAATAATTTTTTGTTATTAACTAATTATTAAAATGAAATAAAGAAATTAACTAACCTAAACCAACTCTCCCCCATGTTTTAGTAGTTAATTTGTTTGTTAATTTTCAATAGATAATTTCTTTGTTATTGACTAATTATTCCATAAGATTTTTTTCTAGGCTACCACTTGGCATAAGGAGAGGGTTTTGCTTTATTCTCTCCTTTTAATAATATATAGAAGATATATAGAATATTAGAAAGAAACTACTCCACAATTTGAATCAAAAATTTTTTTATTCCTTTATTTTTTTATTTTTTTAAAACAATTATAAACTCCAACATGAAACTACTCCCCAATTTGAAATGGTAATTTTTATTTTTTTATTTTTATTTTTTTATTTTAAAACTCCAATTTGAAACTACTCACCGAATTGAATGGGTAGTTTTTCTTCTTCTTTTTTCGTTTTTTTATTATAGTTAATTTTATTTTGTTTTTTTTTAAATAATTTTAACACTCCAACTTGAAACTACTCCCACCCAATTTGAATGTGTAGTTATTTTTTATATATTTATATATTTAATTTTTTATTATAACTAATTCTGAGATATCTATATTTATTAATTAAAATAAAGTAAATTAATATATATATATATATATATATATATATATATATATGTATATGTATATATATGTATGGTAGTTTTTTATTTTTTATTATTTTCATTTTTATAGATATTTAAATACAAATATAATAACTAATAATAAATTATTAACTAAAATACTAATTAGTAACTAATTATGCCATGTGGCTTTTTTTATGATGTCAGTTGGCTTAAGGAGAGAGTTTTATCCTCTCCTTTTAATAATATATAGATATTTGTTGTGATGACCCGGCCCGCCGTCACGTGAGTTACCGCCCCGTTTTCCCCGTTTTATGCTTCTATATGTTTCATTATATGTGTTTGGTGAATTTGAAGTAATTCGGATAGAGTTTGGTTGGAAATGAGACAATTAGTCTCCTTAAAAGAAGGTTAGTTTGGAAAAGTCAATCAGATGTTGACATATGAGTTGGAGGGCTCGGAGGATTTTCGTTGATTCGACTAGTTTTGGGTAATGATTTGTGACTTAGGAGTGCGATCGGAATTGAATTTGGAGGTCCGGTGTAGAAAAAGGCTTGAATTGGCAAAGTTGGAATTTTGGCGGAATCCGGTTGATAGGTGAGATTTTGATCCGGGAGTCAAAATGGAATTCCGAGAGTTGTAGTAGCTTCGTTAGGTGATTTTAGATATGTCTGTAAATTTTCAGGTCATTCGGACATTGTTTGGTCGGGTTTTTGATTAAATGTTGGTTTTGAAAGTTATAGTTGAAACTTAGGCTTGAATCCATCATGGTTTGATGATTTTTGTGTTTAAAGATGTATTTTTATGATTGGAACAGGTTCGTATGGTATTTTGGAATGGGTTGGTGGTTTTGGTTGAGGTCCCGGGGGCCTCGGGATGATTTCGGGTGTTCAAACGGACCCTTTTTGGTTTGAAATGAGTTCAGATTTTGCTGTTATTGTGTTGCAGAAAATTTGTTCTTCGCGTTCGCATTGATGAGACGCGAACACATAGAAGTAAGTTGAAGCCAAGGATCTTTGTCCTTCGCGTTCGCATCAGGGGCTTCACGATCGCGTAAGGTTAGCAGGCCATGTACCGCGTTCGCATGTATGTGGAACGCGTTCGCGTATGAGGAATTTAGGACCAGGGTTCTTTGGTCTTCGCGTTCGCGGAACGCATGTCGCGTTCGCGTAGGAATGAGGAATAAAGCATCGTGTTCGCGTCTGGTGGTACGCGTTCGCGTAGAGGAAAAGTGGACTGAAGCAAAGTTTTTCATCGCGAACGTGTGGGAGGCATCGCGTTCGCGTAGAAGGGAAATTTTCTGGACAGAAGGCTTTATAATTAAAATTTCAGACGCGAACCCCTCATTGTTTCCTCCATTTTTGCACCACCTTGAGAGCTCTTTGATAGATTTGGATGGGAATTTTGACGGAAAGTGATTGAAGGTAAGTTTTATGAGTTAAATATATGATTTTATCGAAGATTCATCCATTAATTCTCTCAAATTGGGTACAAAAATTGAAGAAAATAGGGCTTGGACCTTTGCTATGAAAATTTAGGATTTGGTGGCCCATTTGAACTCCGATTTTGATGAACTTTATATGTACGGACTCGTGGCGAGACGAGGATTCCGAAAATATAAGTTTCATAATTTTTCGAGAAGCGGACCCGGGGCTCGGGTTTTGCTAGTTCCAGGTTTTTGCTATAATTCGATTGTTTTGATTGGGTATTATCCCATTTGCATATTGTGATGTATTCGCTCTGTTTTTGGCTAGTTTCGATGCGCGTGGAGGCCAATTTGAGGGAAAAAGGCATCGCGGGCTTGAGATTTCGCCGGTTCGAGGTGAGTAATGCTTGTGAATGATATTCTAAGGGTTTAAAACCCCGAATTTGCACATCTTAGTACTGTATTGAGGTGACTTGCACGCCGGACCTGAGCGTGGGGTAGAGCACCGTTGGGGATTGTGACCTGGTCCATCCCGATTGTTGGTATTTACCGCGTATTTGCAAATAATTTGTTGTTATCATTATGACTTGGGCTCATTGCCATACTTGGGGCTTAATGCAAATTGTTTGAACTCTTTATGAACTGTCATCACTGTTTCCCTCACTATTTGAAATATTATTTGAACTCAGTCCGTGTAATTTACATTGTTTTGTAAACTCAGCAATATTTTACTCAAACCTGGAGTTTTAACTGATATTTGAACTATTATTTGAGCTGAGTATCATTGTTTTACTGGTGCCCGAGGGGCTTTTTGACTGTTTTTGGACTGATTGGGGCCGAGGGCCATATGTGAGGGCATGATGAGTGATGTGAGGAGGCTTTCAGGCCTCGAGTGTATTGAGAGGAGGCTTTCAGGCCTCGAGTGTATTGAGAGCAGGCTTTCATGCTTTGTGTTGATATTATTCAGGCTTTCAGGCCTTATTGATAGTGCTTGGGCTAAAGGAGCCCCTCCGGAGTCTGCACACCCAGAGTGAGCGCGGGGTACCCCTTTGATATGAACAGTGGTAACAATGGCACTGTTGTATGTGTTTCGGTCAGGTAACAATGACTGACCAGTCAGGTAACAANGGTTTACTGCTTCAGATAGCATTGTTTGTGCCTTTTTGGGATTTTATACTTTCAGTTGTTATTCACTTTTATTACTACTGAGTTGGAAGTACTCACTTTACTCCCTGCACCATGCGTGCAGTTGCAGGTATTGTCAACCCGGTAGCAGGTTATTAGTAGGACTGAAGGCCATATTGTGGTAGTTGAGCAAGGTGACCGCCAGCGTTCGCGGCACCCACTTTTAAATTTCAGTTTCATCTTGTATACATGTACTTTGGTTTGGTCCAGTAGTAGCGTTCCTACTCATTAGATGCTCGTGACTTGTGACACCCCGGTCGGGTTGTATTGGGATGGAATTTGATAATTAACGCCACTAAGATGTATTTTCTATTCATTATGTTTAATAGCTATTTAATAAGAGGATTTGGGGGTTGTTGGCTGGCCTTGTCTTCACGAGAGTCACCATCACGACCGGGTATGGAATTTGGATCGTGACAGTTGGTATCAGAGCCTAGGTTACTTGGTCTCGCGAATCATGAGCCGGTTTAGTAGAGTCTTGCGGATCGGTACGGAGACGTCTGTATTTATCCTCGAGAGGCTGCAGAACCTTTAGGAAAAACTTCCCATTCTTGGAATTCTTATCGTGCGTACTTGATTCAGTTTGAGATAACTCTTGAAATTTCCTTCCACACGTCTGTATGCGCACGTAAGTGATCAGTAGTCTATGTGCCTTAATGGCTTGTGATTCCCCGATCAAGGGGCGAGAGGTAATCTCCGTGAGTTCATGTTGGGCCAGTCTGGAGGACTTGAGGCCGGATCTTTGCCTATGGCTTGAGCACCGAGGTGCTGATCGTGTGAGCAAGTGTCTTGAACTTCTATGTTCAGTATTGTCCTAATTAGCCGGAATGGCTGGTGGTTATCCATGTGATAAGTATGTTAGTACTGTGAGATATTCCCACGTGATCTTGGTAGTGGCTAAGGAGTCTGCTAAATAATAGATGAACTGTTAAGTGTTCGTTTCCTATTGTGATCTGTCGTATAGCCCCGAGTTATGGGCGCGTGAAGAATATTTTCATGTCTCTTAGTTGGAAAGTAAAGTACATTTCATGTGGAGGTATGAGCTCAGACTCATAAAGACTAATTGATTGTGTAACGTATATGATGGTGGAAGGTATGTTGGGATATTGCAATGAGGCGAAACAGGTGGGTTATCTCCTGCGGAGTGTTTTGAGTGGTATGATTCTTATTTGTATGTTAGGAGATCTCCTATGTAATTGAAGGGTATGTATTGAAATTTGAGAAATTGGGACGCTTAAGAAAGCGGACTCAGCTGATATGGAAATGAATGCGAGGGTTGCAGAGAATGTCAGTGCTAGATGATCTGTGTATTCACAAACTTGTAAATGACTTGATTTTAACCTCACTATAACATTGTGGCATCATTAGAGTAAAAGTGCTATGAGTTGTTAAGAGTGCCTTGATATATGGCTTCGAGCCAAGTTGGGGAGGTTGCTATTGATTAGCAGATTGCACTGTTGTGCGCTATGTTGGTTCTGTCTCAAGTATGTTGGCGGATCAGTTCTGGTCGCAGAAATTAAGCCGAGAATGGCGTGTGCAAAGGAAAAAAATTTACAAAGGTTATATGGTGCTTTCGTAAATGTGAGGAAATACTAGGATGTTTTGAGCTACTGTTGATAAAGAATGCTCGGTGTATAGAGGAAAAAGATGGTTGTTTGTATCTGTATGAAATCATGTTCTGCGGTGTTAGAGTACTAGTAAGGCACGAGTGGTTCCGTTCATTTAGGGCAGGTGAATTACAGCTGAATAAGAGTGAATGACTCTCGAGAATGGTTTTACTGTGTTCAAGATTTTGCATGTAACAATCAGGTGTCTTAAGTTTGTGTATGTGGCTAGAGACTATGTTTTCATTAGAAGAGATCAAGTCTCGTGGTATGTTATGTTAATCATGGGATTCTATGTATCCGTATATGGAAGGTAATGGTAACGAATTTAGATTCGCAGGAAGTTCTTCAAGGTAGAGCATTCTGGAATGTGGTATTTCTGGAAAGCGTTCGAGAGGGTATTCAGTGGCCTATGGGTCTTAGATAGTGTGGTCTTGTGTGCGAGTCTCGTGTGGTAACCTGAGTGGAGGTATTGTGGTGCTACAGCAAGGGAGAATATCAATCAATGATGAATCAGAAAGGAAATTGGATAAATGGAATAGCTTAATAATAATAAACCGAATCAGTATGATAAGGGTATAATTAATTCGTTATATGTGTTCGAGGTAATGAGCCTTACAGGTATTGCGTAGCAAAGCTTTTAAGTGTTGGCAGTTTGCTTAACTTGGTATGGGTAAAAGGATTCAGTCCTGGCAGTTTAGCTTGTGCAATGGAATTGTGAGAAAGAGAGTTCTTGATATGTTTTACCGTGGTTTGAAAAATGAGTATACTTCCTATAGGTATGCAAAGCATGGAGTGTGTAATAATTTTCTCCTATATGGGATCATGAAAGTTCTTGACTAGTGAGTGCGTCGATATCTGCGGTGCAGAAGAGAGATAGAAGTACTCATGTTATCCTAGTGTGGTATGGTCTATGTGTTATGATATGGAGAACTGAGATTTGCGTGTTCAAGATTTTGGTTCAGTTCATAATGGGAAGTCATTAAATTCTTGAGCAGCAGGGCAGCTGCAGGTAATTTAAGAACCGACCTTCTGATGATTTAGAAAATGGTACTGCTATTCTAGTGATTTGATGGGGGTATATGTTCAAAAGAAAGGAGCAAGGTAATGTAAACTGATTATACTTTGGTAGTATTGCGGTATTCTCTTGTTGGATCGACTGTTGATAATTGAGTTGTTGATGGCGTAGGGAAATTTTTAAATATCTTTCGTGGTATGAATGGATACTTGATGTGTGTTATGTATTCGTACGGTGGAGTGTGGGATCAGGCATAGTGACTCAAGTGTTGGAGACTTGAAGTTCTCGTGATCCGACTATGCAGTGGTTATAGATCGTGTGTATCGACATCGTCTAGCGGTTATTGGAAATTGAGGTCCGAGTGGATCTTTCTTTGCTTGGTATGTTAAATTTGGGTTATGATAGTAGATTGCAGACTAGTTGTCCCAATGTCCGATTGTCTAGACCAATGTGTTATGGGCTATGTTGGAAAATACCACAGGTTGCGTGGCAAGGTGCATCGGATTATGTTCTAGCAGGGTAGCTTGTATTCCAGAGACCAACGGACGGCTGGCGAGTATTGCTTATTAATTGGGCCTTCGTGGCGGATGTTAGTGCAGAGGTTTCTACCATTGATTCAGTTCCGGTATTGAGGGACTTTTTCGGATG
>MU769453.1:30961-54688 GCA_026770625.1 Nicotiana glauca
GCATCAGGAGTCACTTGGGAGACTATGACTGATGCACTCTGCGCAGGGGGCAACCAACCTGGATACGTGACCATATCACCCTGAACTCCAATTCATTCACCCATTTGGCTAACTGTTGGCTCACTGTCATTTGTAGCCGGTTCTTTCCCTCAGGCAACACGACTGACGTGAACTTCTAAAGAGCCCTATTGACGTGGTGTTTCGTCATAAAGAAAGATTTTGATGCGGCAAGACTAATTGGTGTGAAATGATCATAAGGTCCCCCACTGCGGTCAAAAGGATTCTACTTTCCCTCCCTGGTGACTACATTGTGCCTGCTGAAGAATGTCCCCACCAATCTTGCTGATGGAGAGTTGCCCCATAAAGCAACTTTCAAAGATTCGGGCATCAGAGTGGGCAGGGGTTCACACACGACCATTCAGATCAATGATGAAGATGATGACCCGGTTCCCATGGCACCATCCAGGAGATCCTATGACAGTGCCGGACCCTCTCGATGCCCCCATACTGGGGCAGGCTTATCCAGATCACAGTCCACCCAACCTATATTATGTACTATGGAGGAAGAGGTCGAGGATCTTCGCACCTCGATGGAGGGCCTACACACGTGTATGGATGCCATGTCTCAGGGGCAGGCCAGGTTTGAGAGCCAGTTTATGGCTTGGTTCCGCGCTTTGGGGAGAGCCTACCATGTGGACCCTAGCACCATCTCCGACTCTGATTGAGGCTCAGGGAAGTCTTCTTACCCTTCTGCTCTTTATTTTTGATATGACATGGGGACATGCCATAATTTTAAGTGTGGGGTGGGAGACTTGCTCTGGTAGAATATTGTAGTGTATATAGATATTGAGTATGTTGTAGTATTAGATTGATGTTGTTGTATATAATTGACTGTACTCACATTAGAAGTAACTGACTAGGCCCAACGACGGACACTTGTCGACAGGTCTCTTGAGGGTCAAAGTCGAATCTGAAAAAAAAATGTAGAGGACTCTTCCTGAGGACGGACCACTTGGACAGTACTCTTGAGGGAAGTAGTCCATGTAGTTTCTTTATTTTAGGTAGTGTAGTAATTCTCCCTTGGTTTTTCTTTCGACCACGGTTCTTTTCCAAGGGCTTTTCTTGAACTGGTTTGGGTAGATTTTTCTTTTGTAGTTTTAGGACCTTAGGACTCTCTTGGACCAAGTTGGGTGAAGGCTAGAATGTAACCCTTAATGTTCACACCTGCAAATAACAAAAACGAACTTGAGGGTGCGACGTCTAGGCTCGTTTGTAAACTCATAAATCTATGCCTTAATTTTGCACATCTTGTCTTGCTTGAACGCTCGTATGAGTGTGTTGATAAACTGATTCGGAATGAGTTACATGCTAAGTGTGTGTGAGCTATTACTTGCATTCTGTGCTTGCATGCGATACCTAGAACTTGCCATGTGTGTTTGCAAAGCGAAATAGAAGTTGTTTGGTTTTAGAGATGATTGAGGCATTTCTTTACCGCTGATGCCGAGTCGGCTCCTATGCCGCTAGCTATGCCCTGCTTGGTCCCCCTCCCCCGGCAGTAAGCCTGTATAATTGTGAATCCACATGTATATATATTGTCATAGTTAACCCATTTGAGCCTGAAGCCTGTTCTTTGATAACCCTATAATGACATGTATCCTGTGTTTGAATAGTTTGACTATTTGAACCTGTACCTCCTAGAAGCACTTGAATTACTAATAAACATGCAAAAGTCAAAGTGTGGGGTAGTAGGGAAGTAGAGAAAAAAGGGGAATCATAAAAGAGATACTTGAATGGTACAATGGCTTTGTAAAAGAAAAAAAATGAGATGAAGAAAACAAAACAAAAAAAAAAAAGAAAAAGGCCAGTTGCACCTGAAGATAAGTAGGGGGTCATCTATGAACCAAAATGTGGAATAATGATTGGGTTGAACATGGAAATTGCAATAAAAGGAAGTGTGTATTAAAAGTGCTTAGGGAGGTTAGTCACTATATCCAAATATATCCTACCCGTCCCTTAGCCTACATTACAACCAAATAAAGACCTCTTGATCTATGACTTGACATCTCGATTAGTAGAGTATTACACTAGGGGCAAGCTTATGGTGTGTCTGTGTGGCATGTGAATGTTCTTTGCTGAGAGTGAGTGAATTCCTCTTATCTTTGGTTCCTTGTTGCTTGAATTTTATGAGTGTGGAATTTCTCTCAGAATTATGATGTGAGGGCATGTGACTTAGGAAGAAAAAGTGAGTTTTCACCTCTGTTAGAGTAACTAGAGCGAGCACGAGTGTGTCATGGTGTTAGAGTCTTCATCTGAGGCATGGTTGTTGCACTGCTTAGGTTGTTTTTTCATAATGGTGGGTGTGGCATAAACTTGGGAAAATGCATCTAACGGTTAGGCCTAGAAGTGTGGCTTAACTTGCTCGAGGACGAGCAAAGGTTTAAGTGTGGGGTATTGATAATAGGTGAATTTAACTATAATTAGGCCCTAAATAACCACCTTCTTGCATAGTTTGTATGATAAAAGTGATAACAAAATGCTCTTATTAGTGTTTTTCATGCTTTGCAGGTTATATATGACCAGAGAAGGCTATGGAGTACTTTTGGGATCAAATATGGAGAAATAGAGGCCGATTGTAAAATTCCGTCAAGTAAACCACGCGAAACAGCTCAAGTCAGAACTGAAAGAGGACTGCCGCAGTTCTACAGCGACCGCGGCAGAACTGCGGTGGAAGATGGCTGCAGACAAAGTGAGAATCAGAGAGCATATTTGGCCGCGGTTTGACCGCGACCGTGGCAGAACCGCGGTGGAAGCGGAGAACTTTAGGGACTAAAGTGCAAAACACGGGATTTTTAGCCCAAAACCCTATTTTAAATACTAGACTTCGCCCAAGAGAGGTATGTATTGTATTGGAGAGTATTTTGGCTAGGAAAATAATTGTGAGAGATCACAAAAAACATCTTTATTCTTTTCTTTGATTTTTCTTGCAAGTTTTATGATGAATATTGTTTTAGTTTGCTTACCCATAAGTATGAGTAACTAAATCCTTTGTCTAAGGTTTTTATGGAACCTATTGGGGATGAACTTCTTGTTTATGTGAATACAAATTGCTAGTTTCAATCTTTATTTATTCAACTATGTGTTTGTTGTAGTTAATTGACAGGATCCTCAATTAGTTGTGCCTATTTAGTGTGCATAACTCGGGAGAGAGTGCATATTTAGGTAATTGTTGAACAACACCACTCCCAAAGTATATGAGGGATCAATAACCGAGGGTTTAAAGGCAGGATTAGGGATAACGAAGCCTTAGGTGTAATCTAAAGTGAATTGTGTTAAATAAAGCAAGCTAATGTATCTCGGGAGAGTGCAACTAGTAAATTACTGTGATTATTCAGGAGAGATTTACGGTAAGAAGAGCGTTTATGATTGATAGAGATGTGTTGGTAAATTTGTATGAAGCATAAACAGAAGGAAATCCATCAATAGGGGAAATCATTACCTTAGCATTTTCTTGTTATTGTTTACAACCTTAGCATCCCTAGTTTACAGCTGTTTATGTCCTTGCAATTTTAGTTATTAAAGACACCATCAACTGTGATTCTCAACATTTGGAAAATTGATTCTAAAGAGTTTAGTAGGTCTAAAGATAGTGATTGATACGTTAATTCCATGTGGGATTCGACTCTAGGCATAATACCCGGATTATATTTGCAACGCCCGCTTAGTCTTTTCATAGACACAGTTGAGCGTGATCAATAGGCACTACTACAGTTTCGGTATCAGACAACTTGTCTGATTTTGATGGCATTGAATTTTGACATAAGCCCATTGGGGCTTTTTCTGGAGGTGGAGTACAATAACTATATCATCCAATTTAGGCCAAGGTGGAGATTTGTAAGATATGGCCTAAATTTATCCATAGCAAACTTGGAGCCAAAGTATTCAAACTTGGAGCCAAAGAAGTCTAGCTTGGAGCCAAAGAATAAAAGTATTTTCTTGTATTCTTTTTTCTTTACTTGGGGACCAAGAACTTTGCCATATAAATATAGGCCATCTTACTTCATTTGAATCATCCCATATTTTGATTAGAAGCTCACTTTGAGTATTCTTGTAATAGAGAGTTTTATTATATTCCATAGAGTTAGTGTTGGGAAACACTTTGAGTGAACTTCTTCTTTGTGAGTGATTGTAACGAGGTTATTCTCTTGGGATATATTTTGGGATAATTAGAGTTTCATCTCTAATTTTGTACTCTTTTTTGTGTACCGGTTATTATAGTGAAATTACTCCTCTCCGCTTGTGGACGTAGGTCACCTTGACCGAACCACGTTAAATTTGTACCTCCTTTATATGCTTTAATTGCCGTTATTATCAACTTGTATTGTCTTTGTTATTGTCATTATAATGTTGTTTGGATAAATTCCGCACTACCCAAATTTCCGATCCTAACAGTTTGGTTTCTCACCCAGTGTTCGGTATTCGCATTGAAGTCTGACTATATTCGGATTCGTGCCGTCTAGAGCTCCATTCGGGGGAAAGCATTCCCTACCAAAGATTTTTCCATACCCAAGACTCGAACCCGAAACCTCTGATTAAGAGAGGAGCAATTTTATGCACTATATCTTTTGGTAGTAGCGATTGAAAAGTAGTTTGGTCAGGCGCGGAAAAATATTTGCCGACGAGAAAATTTTGTCACTTTCGGTATGTTTCTTTTGGGTACTTTGACTTTGCTATCTCTGAAGCGACAAAAAACAAATGTAACAAATTTTGACTTGTAAATATATTCTCTCAATTTTAATGTAATGTCAAATTTTTATATGTATTTACTCATTCATGACAATATCGTCTTTCTTTCAATGCATCAGGCTTCATTTCTGTGTTTGGTGGCTTAACATCATTAATTTCACTAGAGTTCTTATTGCATTTTCAATTCATTCTTCAAAACGACACAGTTCTATTAATTGTTAAGTGATAGAAATGCATAATTACAACCAGAAATGCCAAAAAGCGGCCTTTTGCTTTTCGTAGAGAGGTACTCACGTCACGTTTTGACAAAAATGTCATCCATGACTTCTTTTTTAAAGTTTTCTATCCGGTGTCAATCCGCATTGAGACCCACTAAATTCTGAATTGTACCAAGAAGTCATAAATTAAGGGTAAACTATTTCCTAATAAAAGCGATTCCTTTCCGAGATTCTTTAAAATCTTTGTTTGATTAAAAATAAATGAATATTTACTATCCACCACAATCCTTGTTGGTAATGATTTACCAAAACTTTACCCCTTCAAATTTGGGGCATTTGCATCTATACTCGCTTTTTGGGTCACGTTTTAACTGATAACCGCTTTGCAAAAAATGTTGTCAGTGTACCCACTTTTCGCGTAAACTTCAGGCATAGGGGCCTGAAGTAGCAAAGACAATCACGCAAACTTTAGCATTCTAGTAAACGGGCATGAAGTTGTTTGTAATTGCTGAACTTAAGCATTCTACTAGCTGAAGTTCTCTTCTCTATTTACTTAACCTCAGCTTGTTTTAGCTGAAGTTCTTGCTTGAAGTAGCAAAAATTGATGAACCAAGTGTTGGCTGAAGTTTTTGTTTGTAATTGCCGAACTTAAGCATTCTACTAGCTGAAGTTTTTTTTCTCTATTTACTGAACTTCAGCATCTTTTAGCTGAAGTTTTGTTCTATATTTGCTGAACTTCAGTATGTTTAACTCTTATCTAAACCTAAGGATTTCCCCAAATTTTCAGCGCTAGCAGGTTGTTGTGGGTTACTAGAAGCTAAAAGTTGTTCAAAAAATGGCGAATCAGCGCAGTAGTATTGCTTCATCTGCAAGAAAAGCCTCAATTACTGACGTAATCTTTGACATGGACGACCTTCTTCTAGGTATATATGTATATATCATTCTTTATAAGATCTTTCTTACGTGATTTACTATAGGTCCATTATATTTTGCAAATCTGGTATGACTTAAAAATGCAATGCCCACTGTTTCTTGACCCAATTGCCCATTTTGCCAATAACTGTTAATGTATTGTGGAAATTCCTATAAGTAGTTTTTCAAGGGTTGGTATGCAATTGTTTTCTTAAATTGTTTGACAGAGTCTCATGTGTTTGAGAGAAAAAAGAAGAAAGGAAAAGAAAGGAGCGCACAGGTAGCAGGAAGAAGGAGGAGTCTGAAGTTGTAAAAATTAGGGTATAAATTAAATAATTTTTAAAATATGGATGTAGGTTAAATGGGGGTGACCAAATAGGAAGCATCGTGCAATTTTTACTTAAAATTTGTATGGGCCCAGTTTGAAAGTTGTCGGTTACTGGTCCTATAAACACAAATACTTTTGGGTAGTATCCTCTAGGCTATACTGACATAAGTTTTAAAGTTGGAATTTTTACCTCCTATAGCAAAGGTTAACATCTTATTTATTTTAAATAAATACCATTTAAAAAAATTATATTCTATAGATACCTTTTAAGGTTTATAGCAAAATATTTAATTTTGGTTACCTTCTAGCCCTAAGCCACTAAATACGTTAATCAGTTGCATTATTTTCTTTCTCTCTCTACTTTGATACATCCCATTCTCTTCCCTCATTCAATTAAAATTTTTGATCTTCTCCTCCTTCCACCGGATTTGTGCAAAGGCCACTTCAGAGCAGCCACCGACATTAAACTGATTCTTGTGCAAAGCCTCCATCCCATTATAATAGATGCACTGATTCTTGAAGATTGCTATGTTCAAGATTCTCACCAACAACAGTTGCCACCGATATTAAACTGATTCTTGAACAGCAACCACCGACATATAATCTGGTTAGTTTGTTCTTGAACAAAGACGATGGAGTTTGGGGCTGAGCAACTTGATTTTCTGTTAATATATTTTAATGTATTTTCATGTATTTCATTGTATTCATTGTCTTTTTCTTCATTATAATTCAATGTCCCTCGTTGTATACCATGTATTTCATTATATTCACTGTTTTTTTTTCTCATTATATTTCAATGTATGGGCTATATTCTATGTATTTCATTGTATTCACTGTCTCGTTATCTGCTATGAATGTATTCATAAGTTTTTTAATTAATATAATTTATTTATTCAGATGTATTATATAATTTCTCTGAAGATTGCTATATTTTGGGGGTATTTTTCAGTTGAGAATCTTTTTTATAACTGAAAATACAAAATTTGTGTGTTATAGTTGAGTTTGTTGAGTTATATTAGGAGTCTATTATATTAATTGTTTCACTTTCCGTTTTAAAAACAGTATAATCCCCTATTTTACACCGTGAATACAGTCGAATACAATAATTTGTCCAGCTGTAATCTCATGTTTCACTCCATAAATACAATCGAATACACTATGTGAACACGTGATTTTTGCCACGCTTAAATTACTCCTATAAAATTCCTTAGAATTAGGATTTTTTTCTTTATTATTTGAATTTTTAGGAATTAATTGCATGATTTTGTATTTTTTTTGCATCCTTGTGTGTACGGTTCTTTTGTAATTGATATAATTCAAAAAATACAAAATAGCATCAAAGTTCCGATTTCTAGCATTTTCTATTAGTAAAATCAATAATACAAAAATAAATAAAACAACAAAAATAATTCTTTGCATTTCTATTTTTAATTTTTCCTTAGTTTGCTTTTAAATTAGGAATTAGTTTATTTAGGAATTAATTAGTATAATTTTAGACTAAATTTGGGTCCTTACTTTAACCTTGCATTTAATAAAATCAGAAAATTAAAAAAAAAAGAGTAAATAAAAAAAAACAAAAGAAGAAGAGAAAGCAAATAAAAAGATTTAAATGAAAGTCTAGTCTTAGTAATACCCAATTTTGGGTCATGCCTAGACCCAATTTCACCCCAAAATCCGGCCAAAATGGCCCAAGTGCACCCTTACCCAGTCCAAATGACCATACCCCTGAGACTAATAAAACGACGTAGTATAGGAGGGATAGTACGTCGTTTTGAATTAGTGAGGCCAAATTAAATCTTGACCGTCCATTTCTCATCATCCAACGGTCTTCATTCATTCAAGGCTTTTTAATAAAAATGTCTGAAAACTCTTCATTAACCCTAGACCAAACTCGTCTTCCTCGTACTACTGTTCCTCCGTTGTCCGCCGCCGGTCGGAAATCGCCTCTGCCGGTGGCGATTCTCCAATGGGACCCAAATTTACACCATAGATGCTCCTCCACCCCCTCTTTCCATATATGGGCTCAATTTCTCTCAAATCATAACCAAACCTCTCGAATATTAGATCGAAAAATCCGGCCAAAACCTCAACTCATCCAAATCTAACCAAATTCACACCTTGTACTCTCTTAACACCCCTCCTCCCGAATCCTTATCTAGAATAATTAAAATATTGCCAAAACACCTCGAATTTTAGATCTTAAACCGGCGGAACCCTAAGAAATTTGGGGTTCCTCGAATTTTCCCCAATTCCTTGAGTCCAGAGCTCGAGTCAAGCTTCGAGATAATGTGTTCGGGTGTTTTTGTTGAAGAACACAAGTTCACATCATTCAGGGGTTGAATCGGAGTCCAGTCGGATTAATTGCAAAATCAGTAAGTTTTCCTACTGCTTCTCTTTTATTATTTGAATACCAAAATTAGTTTAAACCTTTGGTTAATTCGTTCATGTATTCCTCTGTAGGTTTTGTTTAGTTTAGACATGATTTGGGTCTTCTCATATTAGGTAAGTTTAATTCGTAATAGGTCAGTTTTAATTCGTAAATTGGTCATTGATTAATGTTTGTTCATGATTAATCCTGCTTTGGTGATCGTTTGTGTAATTTTTTGATTTTGGTTTAGTTCATGGTTAGTCCTGTTTCATGGATTCTGATTAGTTAATTCGGTGTTAGTTCTTGTTCTTTGATGATTCACTTTTATTGCTTAGTATAATTAGTCTATTGTTAGTTGATAACTGGGTAGTAGTGTTATTTAGGATTGATTTTCAGCCCCAATTAGCATCAACTGGATTCAATCTTAGAATTTTTGGAATTATTTTGGTTATAGCTGAATAGTTTAGACCATTTTTAGTTAACCATGGTTAGTAAAAAGGGGTTGAGGTCAACCAGTACAGGATTAGTAATTTCAAACAAATTCAGGGGTAGTTTGGGCACTTAGAATAGCACAAGAATGTTGTAGATAAGGCTAGAATTCCCTAGATCCTTCTAAAAATAGGGGTTCAATTCTAATTTCAGAAATTTAGAATATTAACTTGAGCAACAAGTCAGAACATTAGGGATTATTGACTAAATTCTGAAATAAAAAGGGGGGAAAATGAGTGAAAACCTCTAGAACCTTCCTGCCTATAAAAGGTATGCTTAGTGCCTTCATTAACAAGTTTTTACACATCTGAAAATCCCCAAACCAATTTCCAGCTTTAAATTTCCCTCCAAACCCATATCTGCAAAGCTGATCCTCTAAATTTGAATTTCAAATCCGAAGGAATTCAAATCTGAATCTCAGATCTTAATTCCCTTCCAAAAAAAACTAAAAACAAAACAAAAATACCGTAGAAAACTCCCAAAACACTGTTACATTGCACTTCCTAGGTTAATTCTGAGTTCTAAACATTGATTCCATCTCTCAGCTTGATTTTTTTAGTTGCTGAAGCTTCAGAAGTCTTTTGAGTTAAATTCAAGTTATTTTGAGTGTATTCGAGCTGTTTGGGTGGTATATTGATCGAAAGTGGTTCTGGTTTGTGTGATATCGTTTCCCTGGGTTTTAACTAAGTCCAAATTGATTTCTGCTACTGTGAACTGCTGCCTGATCCTGTTGATTGCTGTCTAACGCTGCTGACTCACTCCTGTTCTTCTATTCATTTAAATCTAGTTATTTCCTTGGCTTGTAACTGAGGATCCACTGCTGAAATGTAACAAATTTGAAGTAATGAAGGATGCATTCCAGTTTTATCTCACTTTTATTTTACTATCCTTATGCATATCATGCTTAATTACAGAATTATAGATAGCTAATTAGGATTCTACTTCCTGAAATTATATGTATACTAGATTCCTATAGATTAAACATTGCATTATGTAATAATTGGACTGTTTCTCTGTGGGTTATGTAAATATGATGTTCAATATTGTTAGATTAGTGAAGTTAACTTAGATCTTATTGTCTCATTAGTTTGAATTTAGAATGAGACATCAGTTTGAATTTTCATACGCATGGGAATGGTTACAGGTGTCTTATGCCTATATCATTGTTAGTGATTTCAAGCCTTCACCACATTTCAAATGCATTTTTCTATTTGTTTTAGAGATGTATGTCACTGATCGTTTATATGAACAGACTTATCTACATAAATGAAATATCAACATTGGGCCATTAGAACTGTTTACGCAAACAGGCCCAGTTACATAAGAAATGATCCTGAAACTATCAGGCCAAGTTCGCTATTTAAATTTGTTAAACCCACAAGCCTGGGCTGGACAGCTTCAGCTTCGCAAGGACTATGCCTAAAAACAATTAACCTTGGGCTTGGACTGGAGTTTAAACCCAATATGTTAAAAGTTTGAACTTCTGTTTCTTACGTTGAATGCTATAATGCCATTTTGTGCCTTCTAAGCTAAGTAGCGAGTTTAAATTAAGAGGTTTTCCTCTTGTTTAAATTTGAACTTGAGTTTAAGGCCCGAATCTATAATGTTAATTAATTAGGCCCTTTCTAGAGACAAAAGAAATAGAAAATCTTAGTTTGCTTTAGATTGGCCTTTAAATAATAAAGTGAGATGAGCCTCGCCAAACAAAAAATGCATAAATTGCGGGGCCCTCATTAAATGCTTAATTAAAAATACTTAGAATTTGGGGCATGCCGTCTAGCGAATTTCACGGCCCCCCGCAAAGATAATAACTCGTTAGTCGCTTTAGGCGCGTTTTTAATAATTTTACCTTCTTAAATACGGGTGTGCATTTCATGCAACCCAAATCCAAATCCAAAAATGTGAATAAGAATGTGTTGAGGATCCGGGTGCATTTCATGTGACGTGATCTAAAAACACGTTTTTAAACGATGTTCACTTTCTTAAAAATTAAATAAAACGGTAAATAATCTTAAAATTGTACTATGGGTTGGAACATGTATAAAAATTAGATTTTAGCCATTTATAATAATTTAAGCGACCGTGCTAGAACCACGGGATCCGGGGGTGCCTAACACCTTCCCTCGGGTTAACAGAATTCCTTATTCAGAATTTCTGGTTCGCAGACTCCGATTGGGAAGTCGACAATTTTCCTCGATTTGGGATTTAAGTTAAACCGGTGACTTGGGACACCAAAAGCCAATCCTATCCCAAGTGGTGACTCTAAAAATAGATAAATAATCTCATTTCTAATAATGTCACTTTAAATAGAAAAACTCCCTTATACATCTATCCTTCGGGATAGGTGTGTAAAAAAGGAGGTGTGACAGCTCTAGCGACTCTGCTGGGAACACGAACCCAGAATTTTGATTCAGGGTTCAAGAATTCGAGATTAGTATAATTGTTATATTTGGCTTTATCTGATTTTTCTACATGTTCCATGCTATATGTGCTAAATATTTTACCGCTTTGATATTTGTTGAAATTGTATATATAAACTGTCGCGAATCCCTTCCTCTCTCTGAGTCTTCTACATCATGGAGAAGGGTGCACTTCGTGTAGCTTCTCTTCTGTTTAGAGTCTTTTCCAAATTAGAATGAGGTTTGGATAAGTTGCTAAGCCGGCAGAGCTTCTGTATCCCCGGTACGCTGCCTCCCCCTCTGCTCGAGTTGTCCGCTCGGGTAAGTCAGGTATAGACCAATAAACCTAGGGTTTAAACCTAGAAGAACAAAAACTCATACCGGATCCCTAGTAAGACGCTTGTTTGCGTCATGTGCATTTGACTTAGGGGACTCAACACAGGGGTCGGGTCCGTCTAGTACAGGTGACCTGAAATGAACTGACCATCCTGATGCATCTTACGTGCTACTTGCGCATTTATTTGCTCGGCTTTGCATGTTGACCGGCTTGTCTAAATGAGTGAAAATTGAGAAAAATAAGTAGTGTTAGGACTAAGTGTGGGTGACCATTTGTTTTGAAAAACCCAATGCCCAAATAGTACCGAAATGCTGCCGGATTTTTGAAAAATGAAAACGACAAAGAAAAAGAGAAAAATATTAGAAAAATAGAAAGAAAAATTGTTGTTCAAAATAATTTTGATTTTGGCAAATCTGCCCGAACTACGTTGGTTTGATTCTCACCGGATGTGAGATACGTAGGCAACCCTCATCGGGACAACCTCCCTTTTGCAAAAATAGCCCAAAAATGTCAAAATTTTAATTTTTGTCATAAATAAGTCGGGTGAGGCCATCCTTGTTGAAAATAAGCGAATGTCCCCAAAAGGACACTGGAAGGCTGTTTTTGCAAGAACAGCCACCCTGAGTCATTTTTAAATGGTTTGCGGGCACAGCCTTAAAATCTTCCTCCTAGAAGTGCTGAAAGGCCGTATCTGCAAAATCGAGTCTTTGTTTGCTTAAATAAAAATCTTGAAAATAGCCACTTTTTCCTTTTAGGTCAAAATAAATTATTAAAATACCCTTTAGATGTCTTTCTTCCATAAATAAAACATATAATAAAAAATATATATACAAATTTTGAAAAATTGAGTCCGAAAAATATTTTGCTCAAAAATCCAATAAAAAAAATTCCAAAAAAAAAAATCAAAATCAAAAATATTTCCCTTTGTCTTCTTAAAGCATTTCTTTCCAAAATTCCAAAAAAAAAAAGTTAGCTTATTTACCTTATTTGCAAGAACTACGCCTGGTGTGATTCATGTGAGGCCATGATACATAGGCAATCTACATAAGATTCGACCGTAATCCTAAGAAAAAGAGAAAAAGAGAAATACGAGAGAAATAAATGAAAGGAAAAACAAGAGAGAAAAGAAACACAAAGGAAGAAAATAAGGCATTGAGCGAAAAACCATGGCCAAAGAAAAGCAGGAAATAAAAATAAAGAGAGAAGAGAGACAAGAAAATGAGAGAAAACAAAACAAAAAGAGAAAGAAAAGAGAAAAGGAACAGGAGAAAAGCTGGGATGACGCATGCAACCGAAGCAAACATGTAGATATCCATTTAACTGTATAGGAGCATCACACCCCAATGTGCAGTTACCGATTTGTTATTTGTTCACACTAACTGTTGTTGCTGTCAATTCCAGCTTAGTTTTTAGAAACGGTGGTTGGTTGTGGTACGCTGGCATCACATCAATACTTCACCAGATCAAGGGGCAGCATAGAAATATCTACAGATATGACTCTGCCTGCAATTCCCATATCCGAAGACAGCCCCATCTCGGGGTTCCCTGCCTCTGAGTCCATTACAGCTGAAGAAAATCGGGTATTACGCCTGCGACTCATGGAAATGTGGGATGCTTGTAACAATGGAAAGGAACCCCCAAGCACCATCCCCGGATTCCCGGAGCTATTTCCTAGATCTGAAAGTGCTACTACTGTCCCCATTAGCCACCCAAACACTCCTTTGAGGCAACCTACCATAACTGCTCACTTCCTAGGAACACCTTCTGAGGCTCGCCCCCATGTGTTCCCGTATGGACTTGCTCCCAACATCTTCACGGCTTCACCATCCTCCGCAACCGCACAACTATCATTACCGAAGCATTCTTTCGACTCCTCGGTCTTCACATTCCAAAATCTCGTCTTCCAGGCTGACCCTCCTCATTATCCTCAATATACTTACTCTCGGCAGCCACCATACGAGCTTACACAGGGGCAGGACAAAACCCCCAAAGCCCCAAAGCAGGATGAGATGGAAAAGAGAATGAGAAGCCTCAAGCAGAGCTTAAAAAATATGCAAGGCTTGAGCAGGCAAAAGAGTGTCTCCTATATAGACCTATGTATGTTCCCGCATGTACACTTGCCGTCAGGGTTCAAAACACCAAAATTTGAAAAGTATGATGGGCACGGCGACCCCATTGCTCATTTGAAGAAGTATTGCAATCCGTTACGGGGAGCCGGTGGCAAAGAAGAATTGTTGATGGCATATTTCGGGGAAAGCTTAATTGGCATCACTTCAGAGTGGTATATGGATCAAGATGTCTCACATTGGCATATTTGGGATGATCTAGCCCGAGACTTTGTTCGACAATTTCAGTACAACATAGACATTGCGCCACACAGGAACTCCCTAGCGAATCTAAAGAAAAAACCCTCAGAAAGTTTCCGCGAGTATGCAATTAAGTGGCATGAACAAGCGTCAAGAGTGAAGCCTCCAGTGGATGAGGTAGAGATGGTCACTGTTTTCCTTCAAGCCAGGAAGTAGATTACTTTCAGAATATTATGTCAGCCATGGGCAAACCTTTCGCAGAGACGATTAAAATCGGGGAAATGGTCGAAAATGGTCGAAAATGGTCTGAAAACGGGCAGAATCTTGAGCCAGTCGGCCATAAGAGCAACCTCCCAAGCTATCCAAGGCGGGTTTGGAGGAATGGCCAAAGGCAAAAAGAAAGAAGAAACAGTGATGGCGGCATCGGGGGGTAGAAGATATCGGGATCCGAGACCTGTGTTCTCTGAAAGAACCCCTCAACACTACTATCCTCACACTAATATGGCTTATGCTCCTCCACCATACGCGTTCATGAATGCTCAACCTTTCGGCCGACTGCAACCACAAGCTAACCGAAACCAACCTCCATTCCAAAGAAACCAGCCTCCTTACCAAAATCAATATAATCCCTAACCACCACAAAATAACTTTCGCCCTCGAGAACCACTCAAACGACCAAATTTTACACCGATTGTTGAACCCTACTCCAGTTTGTTCCCGAAGCTCGTCCAGATGAACCTGCTGCAACCTATCCCCCAAAACAGGCAGAACCCGAAATCTCCATCCTATCAACGGGGTGTCCGCTGTGCCTATCATTTAGGAGCTAAAGGGCATAGCACTGACAACTGCGGGACATTGAAGAAAGTTGTGGAAAATTTGATCGAACAAGGAAAAATAGTGTTGAGGGATGAAGAAGCCCCGAATGTGACCAATAGTCCGTTTCCCGCTCACAAAAATGGGCCGGTAATCGGTATAATTTGTAAAGACCGGGAATTTGATCCAGCCCTGAAAGCCATAATAGCTATCACTGATACGGACAGAAAGCCAAGGGTGGCCCTGAAGCACGAGAAAGGGGAAGAGAAGAGCGAAATCACCAAGACAGAACCACAAAAGAAAGCTGATTTGAAAAAAGGAACACAAATGTACGGAACCAAGCAAGCCTATGTGGTGCGGGGGACAGTCAAACCACCTCGGTTGAGTGAGCCAGTGGTTACTGGACGCGTACCACACAAGCTCATGACGAGCCCTACTGCGGTACCATGGAACTATCAGCAAACAGTGGTTACATACAAGGGCAAAGAAATCTTGGGAGAACTTCCAGGAAAAACCTGTGTCAAGAAATATTCAAACGTAGAGGAAGTAAACAATGCCACCAGAAGGCGTTTCCGGCCTAAGAAGCCTGTGAATGTTGAGGAAGCTGAAGTGTTCTTTCAAAAAGTGAAAATGGCCGATTATGAGGTGGTACATTTGTATGAGACTTGTGTCAAGCCTAAGTACAGTAAAGAGGAAGATGATGAGGTTTTCATGGCTGAAGAAAGTGAGGAAAATGCTCTACGAAACCCACATGGTACATTTGGGAGAGGGCACTAGCACTACTGAGGTGTTATACATGGGACCAAGCGCCAAGCTCCAAAACTGGAAGGCTACGCCATTCCCGATCAGGCGGGAGTCCCGATAGACCCATCCTACCACTTTTTCTGCATTCCGAGTTATTCCAGGGTGTAACTCGGATGTTTCCTGTAGTGTCTTGTCTTTAAATTCCCGAATGTGAACCCTGGTATCTTCAAAATTCCAAGAAATGAAATCAATATTTCAACGTTCATTTTTCTTTATTCCTTCCGAGTTTGCTATTTTTCTCCTTCATAGCTTCTCTTTAGAATAATGCAGCTTTAAATAACATGACATGCTTGCGGACTTCATGCCTAGATCCCAAAACGCTGTCAGATTTTGAAATCATGAATCAAGAGTAGAAATGCAAAGAAGGTAACCTTGAGGAAATAAAACAAAGAATTGGAACAATTGAGGGAAAATTGGTTCACGGGTTGAAAAGGCCCATACATTACAACAAAAGAGTGTACTCAGGGCATATCCGGGCAGTTGTACCAACAAAGAATGGCCCGCACCAATAACAAGAAAGTGCATCCCAGGAATTTTGAAGAGGGGCAACTCGTGTTAAGACGCATTCCCTTTCACCACTAGGAAGCAAAAGGAAAATTTTCTCCTAATTGGAAGGATCCATACATAATCCGCAAGATATTTGCCAAGAGGAGCACTGTAACTGGGAGACATCGAAGGAAATGATCCCGAAACAGCTGTGAATGCAGATGCAGTAAAAGGTATTATGTCTAGGCTCTCTGCGGTGTTGGTTTTTGTGCAATTGAGATGATGAAGGCTTTTCTTCTCTCTATCCAAACACTATCGATCCTTCGCAAACCCACTTGAGCTGGTTACCCTTCTTTGGCTACCCTCTTTGGAACCCGAAAGTACCATTGAAAAAAAAAGAGAAAGAAGAGAAAAGAAAAAGAAAAAGAAAAAGAAAAAGAAAAAGAAAAGAAAAAGAAAAAAGAAAAAAAAGGAAAAAAACAAACAAAAACAAAAATGTAGTTTCTCTGAACTACGTTTGACTTGATTCCGAAAGGATACGTAGGCAGCCTCTCCCTGAGGTTCAGTCACACCAAAACAAAAATCTCAATTTCCCCAAAAGTTGAAACTGGGGCAGATGATATAATTGTTCGGCCATGAGTCCGCCGAAATGGTTCCAAAGTTGTAGTTCCGCCCAAAATTCTTTTTACCCCAAAGACCTTGTCCAAGTCCTTCCGATCAATTGGCAAAGGCAGGGAAGTGGAAAACGTCATTGTTGGAATCTGATACAATTCAAATTGAGAGAAATAAAATGAGAGAGTCTTATCGGTGAAAACCTTCGGGCACCATAAGGCGGTGGTGAGTAGAGAAAATGAAATGAGAGAGTCTGCTTAGTGAAAACTCGAAAAGATCACTATCGGGTGATGGTGAGAAGAGAAATAAGAGAGGTCGATTGGCAAAAACCCGCAAAGGGCGCTGTCGGCTGAAAAGAAGACACCTCATCACTGAAAGAGTCCTGGCAATGCCCCCTGGTTGTGAAATGCGAATCAATGGGTTCACGAGAAGTTGGAAAGCTTGTGTGGGTCAGGCGTCCAATCCAAGAAGCATGTCATGTTCATTTGAAGCAAGCATGCACACCCAAGATAAGTCCTTTTTTTCCCCCGAAAGGGACGTTTCTCTTTAAACTCATCTGCTTGCCTTTTGTATATTTCTTCTTTGAATCCCTTTCGGTTTAACTCTGATTCCGGAATTACTGCAAAGAAAAGGTGGCAGGACTGGTTCTATAGGGCTCCGCTGGCAAAAGCCAAATAAAATACCCAGCCTCAGCTGGTGCGTCAGTCCAATTCCGATTTACCATGGTGATTGATGCTTTCAAAGTAAAGACATTTGAAAAGAAAGAAAGTCAAAGGCAAAGGTCCTAAGGGAAGAATAAAGTGAAAAGGCCAGAGCCCACACGGGCGAGTCATCTTGAAGTCCTAAAAGCTGAATCCTATCGGTTTAAAAGAGATTCACCCTCAAAGCTAGCAGGCGGAAAAGTTCTCAACGGAAAAGGGGCCGGGATCAAGCAATTGAGATGAAGGCCACAAAATCAACCATTGTTTCAAACTAACAAATTGTTCTTTGTTGAAAACAGGTCTAATTCAAAGCAACCAGGCAAAAAGCAGGTGCAATCAAAAAAAAAAGAAATGAAATGTGCAAACGCTGAAACAGCTTTGCAGCAGGAAAACGACCAAACAGGAAGTTTCCCCCCAAATTCTTTCATGAGTTTTGCTAAATAAAAAGGAAAACATATAAAAAGGAAAACAAAAGAAAAAGAAAGAAGAAAGAAATGTAAATGAAAATCCCCAAATAAAAATAAATCATGGTAGCATAGGATCCCATTCCTTCCAAATCCCGGCATAACGCGAGGATCCCCCTGGCATAACCCAAGGGGATTTTTTCTTTCCAAATCCCAGTATAACCCGAGGATCTCCCAGGCATAACCCAGGGAGCTTTTTTTTCTTTCCGAATCCCGGAAAAAAAAAGATCGAGGATCTCCCTAGCAAAACCCAGGGAGATTTTTTCTTTCCAAATTCCAGCATAACCCGAGGATCTCCCTGGCATAACCCAGGGAGCTTTTTTTTCTCCATCCCGGCCAAAAAATCGAGGATCTCCCTGGCATAACCCAAAGAGCTTTTTCTTTCCAAATCCCGGGAAAAAAACCGAGGATCTCCCTGGTATAATCCAAGGAGCTTTTTCTTTTCAAATCCCGGCCAAAAATCCGAGGATCTCCCTGGCATAACCCAAGGAGCTTTTTCTTTCCAAATCCCGGTCAAAAAACCGAGGATCTCCCTGGCATAACCCAAGGAGCTTTTTCTTTCCAAATCCCGGTCAAAAAACCGAGGATCTCCCTGGCATAACCCAAGGATCTTTTTTCTTTCCATCTCCCTGGAATAACCCAATGAGCTTTTTTCTTTTCGTCCCGGCATAACCCGAGACCCTTTTCATTTTCCAGCATAACCTGGATCTATCCACAAGGGTACACAATCCTGATTTGACTGCTTAGATATGTGTCACAACTAACTCACGAAATTTTTCTAGTGAAAACTGGGGCAGAAAATTTTATTCGTTTGTTTTTTCTGGTATCTTAAGCAGTTCGACCTCAAGACACAAGGTGCGAGATGACCAATGGAATAAGTCTCAATCCAGAATCAAGAAAAGAACAAAAGAACAAAAAGAAATGAACTCAAATGTGAAGCAAGCAAGGGTGCGGAATGCTCAAAATCTTATTGAAGTCACAAGCTCCGCCGATCCTATTTTGACCCAATGCTGCATGAAGAAGTAAACACCTACAACTTGCGAGCATCAAGATTCAGATCGGAGTGCACAGCAAAATCAGCTAAGACTCAAGATCAAGTTTCAAGAGAATTATAGATAGGAATCTTGTAACTCATAGTTGATAAGCATAGCTAGCTTAGCTTGGATTTTCCTTTTTGGTGTAATAAGGAGGTCAACAAGAAGTAGCAGCAGCAACAGCAGTGAAATCACAGCTCCTGGTAGTCCCAGCTACCAAACCTTCCAGAACTACACCGACCTGATTCCTTTTTAGCCAAGGATATGTAGGCAACCTTTGAAGCAGGGTTCGGTCAGACGGTTTTCAAAATGCTTCTCATGGAGTGCCGAGCAGGCAAAAATCCTTCATGGTGCTCATTTATGTTTGCCCGAAAACCCTTCGTGTCTTCGAGCAAAGAGGGGCAGCTGTGAGTACATAATTTTTGCCACGCTTAAATTACTCCTATAAAATTCCTTAGAATTAGGATTTTTTCTTTATTATTTGAATTTTTAGGAATTAATTGCATGATTTTGTATTTTGTTTGCATCCTTATATGTGCAGTTCTTTTGTAATTGATATAATTCAAAAAATAAGCATCAAAGTTCCGATTTTAGCATTTTCTATTAGTAAAATCAATAATACAAAAATAAAGAAAACAACAAAAATGATTATTTGCATTTCTATTTTTAATTTTTCCTTAGTTTGCTTTTAAATTAGGAATTAGTTTATTTAGGAATTAATTAGTATAATTTTAGAGTAAATTTGGGTCCTTACTTTAACCTTGCATTTAATAAAATCAGAAATTAAAAATAAATAAAAAAAGAGAGTAAATAAAAAAACAAAAGAAGAAGAGAAAGCAAATAAAAAGATTTAAATGAAAGTCTAGTCTTAGTAATACCCAATTTTGGGCCATGCCTAGACCCAATTTCACCCCAAAATCCGGCCAAAATGGCCCAAGTGCACCCCTACCCGGTCCAAATGACCATACCCCTGAGACTAATAAAACGACGTAGTATAGGAGGGATACTATGTCGTTTTGAATTAGTGAGGCCAAATTAAATCTTGACAGTACATTTCTCATCATCCAACGGTCTTCATTCATTCAAGGCTTTTTAATAAAAATGTCCGAAAACTCTTCATTAACCCTAGACCAAACTTGTCTTCCTCGTACCACTGTTCCTCCGCCGTCCACTGCCGGCAGAGATTATCCAATGGGACCCAAATTCACACCATAGATGCTCCTCAACCCCCTCTTTCCATATATGGGCTCAGTTTCTCTCAAATCATAAACAAACCTCTCGAATATTAGATCGAAAAATCCGGCTAAAACCTCAACTCATCCAAATCTAACCAAATTCACACCCTGTACTCTCCTAACCCTCCTCCTCCCGAATCCTTATCTAGAATCTTTCAAATGTTGCCAAAACCCCTCGAATTTTAGATCTTAAACCGGCGGAACCCTAAGAAATTTAGGGTTCCTCGAATTTTCCCCAATTCCTTGAGTCCAGAGCTCGAGTCAAGCTTCGAGATAATGTGTTCATGTGTTTTTGTTGAAGAACACACGTTCACATCATTCCGGGGTTGAATCGGAGTCCAGTCGGATTAATTGCAAAATCAGTAAGTTTTCCTACTGCTTCTCTTTTATTATTTGAATACCAAAATTAATTTAAACCTTTGGTTAATTCGTTCATGTATACCTCTATAGGGTTTGTTTAGATTAGACATGATTTGGGCCTGCTCATATTAGGTTAGTTTAATTCGTAATAGGTCAGTTTTAATTCGTAAATTGGTCATTGATTAATGTTTGTTCATGATTAATCCTGCTTTGGTGATCGTTAGTGTAATTTTTTTATTTTGGTTTAGTTCATGGTTAGTCCTGTTTCATGGATTCTGATTAGTTAATTCAGTGTTAGTTCTTATTCTTTGATGATTCACTTTTATTACTTAGTGTAATTAGTCTATTGTTAGTTGATAACTGGGTAGTAGTGTTATTTAGGATTGATTTTCAGTCTCAATTAGCATCAATTGGATTTAATATTAGAATTTTTGGAATTATTTTGGTTATAGCTGAATAGTTTAGACCATTTTTAGTTAAACATGGTTAGCAAAAAAGGGTTGAGGTCAACTAGTACAGGATTAGTAATTTCAAACAAATTCAGGGGTAGTTTGGGCACTTAGAATTGCACAAGAATGTTGTAGATAAGGCTAGAATTCCCTAGACCCTTCTAAAAGTAGGGCCTCAATTCTAATTTCAGAAATTTAGGATATTAACTTGAGCAAAAAGTCAAAACATTAGAGATTATTGACTAAATTCTAAAATAAAAAAGGGGGAAAAATGAGTGAAAACCTCTAGAACCTTCCTGCCCTTCTCCCTGCCTATAAAAGGCATGTTTAGTGCCTTCATTAACAAGTTTTTACACATCTCAAAATCCCCAAACCAATTTTCAGCTTTAAATATCCCTCCAAACCCATCTCTGCAAAGCTGATCCTCTAAATTTGAATTTCAAATCCGAAGGAATTCAAATCTGAATCTCAGATCTTAATTCCCTTCCAAAAAACTAAAAACAAAACAAAAATACAGTAGAAAACTCCCAAAGCACTGTTGCCTTGCACTTCCTAGGTTAATTCTGATTTCTAAACATTAGTTCCATCTCTCAGCTTGAGTTTTTTAGTTGTTGAAGCTTCAGAAGTCTTCTGAGTTAAATTCAAGTTGTTTTGAGTGTATTCGAGCTGTTTGGGTGGTATATTGATTGAAAGTGGTTCTTGTTTGTGTGATATCATTTCCCTGGGTTTTAACTAAGTCCAAATTGATTTCTGCTACTGTGAACTGCTGCCTGATCCTGTTGATTGCTATCTAACGCTGCTGACTCACTCATGTTCTTCTATTCATTTAAATCCAGGTATTTTTTTGGCTTGTAACTGAGGATCCACTACTGAAATGTAACAAATTTGAAGTAATGGAGGATGCATTCCAGTTTTATCTCACTTTTATTTTACTATCCTTATGCATATCATGCTTAATTACAGAATTATAGCTAGCTAATTAGGATTCTACTTCCTGAAATTATGTGTATAAGAGATTCATATAAATTAAAAATTGCATTATGTAATAATTGGACTGTTTCTCTGTGGGTTATGTAAATATGATGTTCAATATTGTTAGTTTAGTGTAGTTAACTTAGATCTTATTGTCTCATTAGTTTGAATTTAGAATGAGACATTAGTTTGAATTTTCATACGCATGAGAATGGTTACAGGTGTCTTATGCCTATATCATTGTTAGTGATTTCAAGCCTTCACCACATTTCAAATGCATTTTTCTATTTGTTTTAGAGATGTATGTCACTGATCGTTTATATGAACAGACTTATCTACATAAATGAAATATCAACGTTGGGCCATTAGGACTGTTTACGCAAACAGGCCCAGTTACATAAGAAACGATCCTGAAACTATCAGGCCAAGTTCGCTATTTAAATTTGTTAAACCCATAAGCATGGGTTGGACAGCTTCAGCTTCGTAAGGACTATGCCTAAAAACAATTAACCTTGGGCTTGGACTGGAGTTTAAACCCAATATGTTAAAAGTTTGAACTTCTGTTTCTTACGTTGAATGCTATAATGCCATTTTGGGCCTTCTAAGCTAAGTAGCGAGTTTAAATTAAGAGGTTTTCCTCTTGTTTAAATTCGGACTTGAGTTTAAGGCCCGAATCTATAATATTAATTAATTAGGCCCTTTCTAGAGACAAAAGAAATAGAAAATCTTAGTTTGCTTTAGGTTGGCCTTTAAATAATAAAGTGAGATGAGCCTCGCCAATCAAAAAATGCATAAATTGCGGGGCCCTCATTAAATGCTTAATTAAAAATACTTAGAATTTGGGACGTGTCGTCTAGCAAATTTCACGGCCCCCCGCAAAGATAATAACTCGTTAGTCGCTTTAGGCACGATTTTAATAATTTTACCTTCTTAAATACGGGTGTGCATTTCATGCAACCCAAATCCAAATCCAAAAAAGTTGAATAAGAATGTGTGGAGGATCCGGGTGCATTTCATGTGATGTGATCCAAAAATACGTTTTTAAACGACGTTCACTTTCTTAAAAATTAACTAAAACGGTAAATAATCTTAAAATTGCACTATGGGTTGGAACATGTATAAAAATTAGATTTTAGCCATTTTATAATAATTTAAGCGACCGTGCTAGAACCACGGGATCCGGGGGTGCCTAACACCTTCCCTCGGGTCAACAGAATTCCTTATTCAGAATTTCTGGTTCGTAGACTCCAATTGGGAAGTCGACAATTTTCCTCGATTTGGGATTTAAGTTAAACCGGTGACTTGGGACACCAAAAGTCAATCCTATCCCAAATGGCGACTCTAAAAATAGATAAATAATCTCATTTCGAATAATGTCACTTTAAATGAAAAAACTCCCTTATACATCTATCCTTCGGGGTAGGTGTATAAAAAAGGAGGTGTGACACACTCGAATACAACAACCGATTAGCTGGATTTCCCTGATTCACGCTTATTTTTGCTACTGTATTCATGAATACAATAGCTTAAATACATCAAATACATCTTACAACCACATAAAAGGTATCTATAATCCGTAATATAGCAAATGGTATCAATAGATGATTACTACTAAAAGATAATGCTTTATGTAAATTTTCCTTTAAAGTTTAAAGGAATTTTTACCCAAATATATATATATATATATATATATATAT
>MU769453.1:55145-70452 GCA_026770625.1 Nicotiana glauca
TTTATATATATATATATATATATATATATATATATATATATATATATATATATATATATATATATGGAATTATCGTATGATATATAATACTATTGATTTTTTTTTTACACTATCAGCATACTCTAAAAAAATTCATTATTAATAGATAGAAATTAAACTTTAAAAAAATTAAGTATATATGCACGCACACCTCGAGTCACACATCTGCTGCTGAAGGTGTACATTAAAGAAAACTTAAAGTCATACTTTCCCAAAAGTCAAAATGTGTGACACCTGCGGGATATAAACAGGTAATTAGAAGAATTGTTCAGTAATCAGCATTAGTTCAAATAAACAGGTTAGAAGAAGTACTTTGCTCTTCTTAATCGCCTCTCAAGGCCATATTTTGGGCTTACAAGCTCGTGCAACATCTCTCCCTGGTTACATTAAAGTGACCTGAACCCAATCCACCCTAAAGGCTTGTGATTACCCAAAAGATTATTACTTTATTTTTTAAAATAAACTTTTGCGTTCTGAGGCCTTAAAAACGTCTTTCAGCATCATCTCGATTTGCGTGCGCAGTCCGAACGCATAGCCGAAAAGCTATTATGTAAAAATCTATGAAAAGGTTGAAATTTTGACTTATAATGCATTTAAGTTGACTTCAGTCAACATTTTGGGTAAACAGGCCCAGATCCGCGATTTGTCGGGCCCGGAGGTCCATGGAATAATATGGGACTTGGGCGTATGCCCGGAATCGGATTCCGAGGTCCTAAGGCCGAGAAATGAATTTTTAGAGAAAATTATTTTTTGAAATTATTTATGAGATCTGGAAATGAATTGTGATTAAAACTTGATGGTATCGAGCTCGTATTTTGGTTCCGGCGTCCGGTACAAGTCTTATATGTGATTTAAGATAAGTCTGTAAAGTTTGGTAAGAAACAGACTTGAAACAACGTGAAACATATCGTTTTTGAGAAAATTGAAAATTTGAAATTATTAAGGAAATTTCACAATTTTGATGCTAAATTCATAGTTGTTGATGTTATTTTAGTGATTTGAATGAACGAGCGAGTCCGTATGATGTTTTTAGGTTGATATACATGTTTGGTTTGGAGCCCCGAGAGCTCGGGTGAGTTTTGGATAGGCCACGGGGTGGATTTTGGACTTGATGAATTGCAGGTTTTATAGCTGGTGTGTTCAGGCCTGCAGGCTTCGCAATTGCGAAGCCTGGCTCGCAAATGCGATATCGCAAATCCGAGGGCCTTGTCGCAATTGCGAAAGCATCCTAGGCCAGTTCCCTCTCGCAAATGCGAGATTTCCTTCGCAAATGCGATACACCCCTTTTGGGCATGTTATCGCAAATGCGATCTCTTGTTCGCATTTCCCAAATCGCAATTGCGAGAACCCCCTTCGCAAATGCGAACATAGCAGGGGTCGGGGTTCGCAATTCCCATAACTGCAACCTGCAAATTTTGATACTTAGCCGAAAATCAACCATTTTTCACATCTTTTCAAAACATAAACTCCCTAGGGCGATTTTTTAAGAACAACTCTTCCTCCAAATTGATTGTAAGTCAATTTTAACTCGTTTCCTTCAATCATTAATATCTTTTAACATGATTTCAACTCAAAATCAATGGTTTTCATGGGGGAAATTAGGTGTTTTGGGTAGAACCTAGGTTTTTCAAAAATTGGGGATTTGGACCTCGGTTTGAGGTCCGATTTCAAAATAAATTATATATTTGGGTTCATGGGGGAATGGGTAGTCGGGTTTTGGTTCGAACCTCGGGTTTTGACCATGCGGGCCAGGGGCGATTTTTTACTTTTTGGGTAAAACTTTGAAAAACTCATTTTCATGCATTGGAGTTGATTCATTTAGCGTTTATTGATATAATTAAGTAACTTGTGGCTAGATACGAGCGGATTGGTGGTGAAATCAAGGGGTAAAGCGATAATTGAGACGTGAATTGTGTTCGTGGCATCAAGGTAAGTGTTTGGTCTAATCAAGCTTGAGGGATTAGGAGTTGTATCCTATTTGCTACTTGTTTCTTGTTGAGTTTGACTTATAGGCATGGTGACGAGTATCTATACGTTGGTGTCAAGCATGACCGTGAGTCTTGAATTGAAATTTACTGTGTTCTTAAATAATACTACGGATGCTTAAGTTGATGATTCTCTATATTGAGCAAGGATTATGATTATTCTCGTGGAAGTTACTTATGACTGAGTATTGGTGTGAGTTGAGGTAGTTAGACGTTGGAACAAGTTTGGTTATAACTATTTCTCCCTTGCTGGGACGTAGTTACTTGTACCTTCGATTCCCTTGCCGGGATAGTGTAGTTCTTTATTGATCCCTTGCCGGGACTATTGTTATGATTGTTGTTGAATGTATATATGGATCGGGTTGCACGCCGCAACAATGATATATATTTGGATCGGGTTGAACGCTGCTATAATATTATATGTGGATCGGGTTGCACGCCGCATCAATGATATATTTGGATCGGGTTGCACGCCGCAACAATATTATATGTGGATCGGATTGCATGCCGCAACAATATTAGATTGGGTTGCACGCCGCAATAATAATATAATCGGATCGGGTTGCATGCCGCAATATTGATAAATGATATATTTGGATCGGGTTGTATGCCATAATAATATTATATGTGGATCGGGTTGCACGCCGCAACAATAACATGATTGGATCGGATTGCACGCCGCAACAATAATATAATCGGACCAGGTTGTACGCTGCAAAATAATATGGATCGGGTTGCACGCCACAATGGTGTTGTTATATGTTGGGATCGGGTTGTGCGTCGCAACAATTGTTGATATAAAGTGTTTATAGATTGGATACAAATTTCTTATTGTTTTGCTGTGAAGTCTAAGTGGTCCTTATGCCTTTACTCTTGATTTACTGTTGATATTGATATACCCCGCAGGATGTAACCCTTCCCATCTTTACTTGTTTATTCTTGTTTTAATTTTCGCTGTATATTATATAACTGCACAGGTTTATTTGGTAGTCTGGTCCAAGCCTCGTCATTACTTTGCCGAGGTTAGGCTAGGCACTTACCAGCACATGTGGTCGGTTGTGCTGATACTACACTATGCACTATGTGCAGATCCCGGAGCAGCTTTTGGATCGTAGATTGGGTGGCTACCTTCAGTCCACGGAGATCCAAGGTAGACCTGCAGGCGTCCGCAGGCCTTGGCGTCTCCCTCTATCCCTTTTATCCCTGTTTTATTTTCTTAATTCAGAAACAGTGTATCTTTTATTTTCAGACTTTGTATGTAGTACTCTTAGATCGTCTGTAGTATTGTGACACCAGTTCTGGGTGATTAAGGCCTAAATAGTTATATTAGATTCATATTTCAGATATTTCACTACTTATTGAAATTTTTGCTGTTTTCACAGTATTATTTTCTAAATGTTAAAAAGGCATGAAATTGAATACAGTAATTTTTTCAATAATTGACTTGCCTAGCTCACATTAGTAGGCGTGATGTTATCACGACTCCCGAAAATGAAAAAAAACGGATCATGACAAGGCTACAGTAATAAGTACTACTAGTAGTAAATGATATCACAAGTTGGAAGAAAAATTATTAAATATTGTAAGAGTGGCATTCAAGAAAGTTGCCTAGAAGTTTCTACATTAAATTCTCTTCCCTAGTTCTAAAATCATCTCAAGGTGTTTTGGCCATGCGAAACTAATTAATTTTATGATTTTCGAATTATTAGCCCTTCTCTTTCATCTGTCTTTTTAACTCTAATTATAGTCAAAATAAAGTTGTTTGGATTTAGTGGTTACTTATAGGGAATAACCTGATTGTCCACGCTTCAAAAATTAACTTATTTTGAGAAATACTTTATCTCAAAAGTACTTTTAGTAACAATGAGTTTTTGTGTTTGACTAATAAATTAGAAAATCACTTCTAGCAGCAATTAGTGTTTGGCCAAACTTTTAAAAAGTGTTTCTAAATATATTTCTCTCAAAAATATGCTTTTGGGGAGAAATTACTTTTCTTTTGCTTCTCCAAAACTACTTCTGACTTCTACTCATAAGCACTTTTTTTCGTTTAAAAACTTGGATAAACACTTCAACTTTGATAAAAAAATTTAAAAAACATACTTTTGAGTTTTAATATTTGCCATCTTAGATTAAGATATACACATAGTAGATAGGAAGTTGCTCATAAAACTTGGAATCCAACATAGTGGACATAGATTTTTTTTTATGTGTTTTCAACAACAAAAAATTCAAAATATTATTTGTTCATAGAATTTGATCAATTTTCTAGTTCGAAAAATTGGTTGGGCTATTTTTTTTGGGTGAAAATATTTTTTTCACTCACAAAACTTTATATTTTTTTTAGTAAATGCATGTCCAAACACAACTTCAACTTCTAAAAGTAATTTTTAAACACAAATTTAAATACTTTTTTTTATGTTTCAACCAAATATAAGTCTGTTAGACTCCATTATTAGAGTCGATTGAGAGAAATTGGAACAGAGAATCCCTAAGTCGCGTAACAGGAGAGAGAAGAGAGACATTTTTAATTATTTCATAATGTGTGTATTGTTTCAGAAAATTTGAAAGTGTATATATCTATGACACTTGTTTACCCTCTTGGGCTGGATCGGGTATAATAAAATGGGCCAGGTAATATTTAAGGGAAATAAGCTACTATACTAATGGGCTCTTGTCTGAGAAATTAGGCAGCCCAACACTCCCCCCTCCCAAACTAGAGGGGGCAGCCACTCCAAGCTTGCTAAGCAAATGATGATGAGGCCCTGCAAGAGACTCAATCAAAAAGTGCATCTTGGCTATCACAAACGCCTAAATAGGAGAGTGGAACGTCTAATCAAGGTCATCAAATAATCAAACCAACCATGACATCTCAACCACAACTTTCCTCTAAGCTCTGTATTCAGCTTTAGCAAATGAAAGAGATATGGTAGGCTACTTCTTGCACTTCCAAGAAATAGGACACCCACCAAAACTAATAAAAAAATTAGTAATAGACTTGTGAGACCGTGCACAGACAATCCAATCAAAGTCAGAATATGAAAAAAGAGATGTATCAGGAGACCTGGATAATAAAATACCTTTCTTAGGGTCATTAAACAAATACCTGAGAACATGAATAATATCTAACATATGTAGAACCTGAGGAGCCTGAAGGAACTAACTCAAGTGTTGGAAAGAAAAAAGCAATGTCTGGTCTGGTGTGTTGTAAAAATTTAAGTTTTCCCACAAACCTTTTGTAGAGACTAGGATCAGTAAGAGGCTGGCCCATATGAGAAGTTAGCTTGACATAAGATTCAAGGGAAATCCTTACAGGAGAAAAATGGTGGCAATTGAATTCATCCAAGAGGTCAGAATCAATCTTGTGTTGACCGACTAAATAACCCTGAGTATGCTTGATAACCTTCAAACCCAAAAAATAGTGTATAAACCCCAAGTGTTTAATCTTGAACTAGGAATCCAAGAAAGATTTCAGACTGTCAAGCTCAGCTATATCATCCCCAGCAAGCAATAAATCATCAACATAGACAATTAGGACTGTCAAAGAAGTATTATAGGATCTAGTAAAGAAGGAATAGTCATTCTTCTTGATGTGTAGCCTCTTGAGAGCAGAGCTTCAGAAAGTTTGGAAAACCACTGCTTGGAAGCCTGTTTGAGGTCATAAAGAGACTTGCTGAGCTTACAAACTAAAGGGGCAGATCCAGAAGCCACAGAAATAGAAATCTGAAGTCTAGGTAGAAATTTCATGTACACCTCTTCATGAAGGCCACCACGAAGAAAAACATTATTCACATCAAGTTGATATACATTCCGGTCCCTCTTGGCAGCAATAGAAAGAAGTCACTTGATGGTGGTGAACTTAACAACATGATAGAAAGTCTTAATATAATTAATTTTCTCCTTTTGAGTATCACCTTTAATAACCAGCATAGTTTTTAAACTCTCAATTGAGCCATTAGATTTTTGTTTAGTCTTATAAACCCTTTGCATGGAATAGGCTTCTTGTCAGGAGGAAGTGGAATAATCTCCCAAGTATGGTTTGCTTCTAGGGCTTGAAATTCCCGTAGCATAGCCTTTTTCCATGCAGGATGAGAGGCTGCCTGTTGGTAAAATTGAGGTTCATGCATTTGTAGCTCAGTAAGGAAAACATTGGAGATCCCAAAGACTGGGTTGGAAATGGCAGAAGAGCAACAATAGTCTATAAGACAGGGAGGGGTATGATAGCCTACTATACTTCCTAAGTATAGGAGACGATGTCAAGGGAGTAGGAGAGTCAGATAAGGAAGCGGGAGAGGCGGGAGAAGGTAAATCAGATGGAGGGGAAGGAGAAGAAAGAGGAGGGTCAGGAGAGCATACAGAAAGGGGAGGATAAGGTACACAGGTAGAGGAATGAGAAGAGGAGGAGACACAATACACAAAAGGAACAGGATGGTTAAGGACATAAGGTGACGAATAGGGAAGATATGTTCATGAAAGAACGTATCTCTAGAGAAAAGAATAGAATGACTGATGAGATTAAGGAGCCTGTAACCCTTTTTACCACATGGATACCCCATAAAAAAATATTTTATAGCCCAGATTGGAATTTATCTGTAGCAGAATTAGGAGTAATATCATAGTAGAGACAACGAAAAGATTTGAGATGGTCATAAGAAGGACAAACACCATGCAATCTTTCAATGAGAGAAATATTTCACAAGACAAAAGAGGGCATCCTATTGATTATAAGCAGTGGCAGTCAAGACACATTCACCCCAATACTTGACAAAAAGATGGGATTGAAAAATCAAGGCTCTAGAGGTCTCCAATAAATGTTTATATTTTCTCTCAACCATCCCATTTTGCTGTGGGGTATGGGGAATAGCGGTTTGATGATGTATCCTATTTTCAGAAAAAAATTCCTTTTCTTCAAAACTACTACCTAGTTCAAAAACATTATCAGCTCTGAAGGTTTGAACAGAGGAATGAGTTTAGATCATTTTGGTGACAACTTAAATAATTGAGAAAGCATTGCTCTTACATGATACAATATGGGTCCAGGTAACTCTAGAAAAGTCATCAACAATAGTGCAGAAGTATCTAAATCCATTATATGTCTTGGTGTGGTAGGGACCCCAGTGGTCCAGGAGGACTAGTTGGAAAGGAGAAGTAGACTTAATATGACTTTCAGAAAAATAAAGTCTCTGTTGCCTAGCCATAGAACTAATAGGACAGCTGAAGGACTGCTTACAAGGAACTATGTCAGGTAAAAATGGAATTGACATCATCTTATGAAAAGGTGACCCTATCTTTTGATGCCAAAATAATTCCATTTTATTAACACTAGTGGAAGAAGTACAAGAGGGGTCGAGGAAAGGTAAAACATAATTAGAAGTAAGATCATATGCATTACTAAAAAAAAAAACAGAAACAAATGGTGAACACTCAGGAATATCAGGGAACAGAAAGTACATCCCATAAGAAGCCCTACCAATTTTCAATGGCTTCTTCAGAGAAGGGCCCTATAGAAAACAAGAATGACTGCTAAATAATGATAAGCATTGTAATTGAGAAAGAAGTTGGTATATAGAAATATGGTTGAAATGAAATGAAGGAACTAAAAGAACATTGTGCAAAACAATGGTTGTTCTAAGTTGCAATGAACTAGTAGGTATTATTTTGACTTTATAGCAATTTGGTAAAGTTATTAGGTAAGGTTTACGTAAAGATTGCAAATTGTGTAAAAATTATTTATTGGAGGTCATATGAATGGTGGCACCTAAATCTAGTATTCAAGGTATTTTTCTTAACTAAGCAGACTAACAACGTACTGCAGTGTTAACTACAGGGAACTGATCTATTGGGAGATGACACACACCTGCAAAGTTTGCATAAGCAACATCGTCACTAGAGGTGGAAGAATGGATGCCAGGAGATATGTAAGCCTAATGAAACAGAGACATGAGATTTTGATATTGTTCTTTGCTGAAACTATAAGTTGTGTATTCACTGGAGTTGATTGCAGGATCCACATCAGCAGTAACTTCTTCTACATGAGAAAAAGAAGTAGATATCTTGTTTTTGGTGAATTTGAAGTCAGTGGGAAACCCATGGAGATAGAATTTATCTACCATGTGACCAGGTTTTCGTAGTACTTGCAAAACACAGAGGATGAGTTACTTCACGCATTACCTCCACTTCATTTACTATCATTATTAATACTCTTCGTTATTTCTTAGCCTAGTCTGGAATGAAGATAAATTTAAACAAATCCAAAATAATCTTCTCCAATAACTGCCCCCAACATCTTAGAGATTCAATCCTCCAGCCATTCAACATGTTCGAAGGCAAATCCTTTAGAAAATATCTAGGATTTTTAATTTTTCTAATAATCTCGCTAATAGAAACTTTCAATTTATTCTTGATAATTTTAAGATTCATTTATTAGGGTGAAAAACTAATTTTCTCATACTGGCAGGGCATAACACCCTTATTAGAATAACTTTAAATGCCTTTCCAAATCACGCCATGCAGTACATTAAGCTCCCTCCCTGTTTTATCAAATATTCTACTAGCAAAATTTTCTGTGGGACACAACTGACCAAAAAAAAAAAGATTACACCTTTTTAAGTGGGACACTGTAACTAATAACGAATTCCAAGAGGGATTGGAAGCGCTACATTTATCGCTTGCATGGAGGCTCTTCCATTCCTCCGCTACTTTATGGGCTCCCATCCTTATTTTTAAGTACTACAAATGAAGAACTAGGATATCACCAAATTTCCTGTTCATATGGCGGCGCGCAACATCAAAGACGGCTGGACACATTGTCAAAGAGAAGCCCTTTGAAAAAGTTACAATGGTACATTTGTCAATTTTTAGCACGACTCATGGTTTGCCCCTAATACCCCTCTTAGTGTATCATTTCTGGACCTCAATGTCCGTTGCAAATTTCATCTCTAATTAATGTTGGAACTTTTTCAAACTATCCTTCGAATTCCCAAATCATATACTAATAAAACTTGCAACATTTATCTACCCAACACTCTGTAGCCAATGATAAAATATCATGGGCACTTACTAACAATAGCCTCTTTATAGTAAACTCCTCTTATCTTGCCTTGTTACAGCCCAAAACACCTTCACATTGATTTGGAAGTTGCATATACCTCCAAAAATAGCGCATTTCCAATGGCTATGTAGTCAGAAACGTCTACCCACAAAAGCTTACCATTACTCCCAATAATTTGTGCCATTTTTGTCATAAGGAGGAGTCTATCCATCACATTTTTCTGGAATACACCAGCGCCAAAATCCTCTGGTCACAATTCAACATCTTGCATGAGGTATGTCATGGGCGGCTTTCCAGCCATGCCCCATGACCCCTTGGGCGCGCCCCGTGGTGTCTTGGCAAGCCTCCCAATGCCTAGTGCCACGGACGGCTCCGTGATCTTGGTTGCGCCAAGTGACAAGAGAACATGTGCCTCTGTCGCTCCATCGATATCCCTCGTTAGCGCCCAGCCACAGGAAGAGGATAACATTGTCGTGCGCGCAGATTGTGATTCCACAGACAAGGTTGCTGACAACAGACATGTTTTTACCTTGTAGAAAACTTAGTGCTTTCATTGTAAATATAGAGTATTTATATTCCATGTACTTCCATTATGTTTCTCTAGCTTAGTTCTGTCAAGTTGTTTATTTTCTAAGCACTATTAGGGAAGATCAAGCAATCAAACTTTCTAACAAGCAAACAATTCTCGGTATTGGTGTCTCTCTCTCTTAACACCGTGTTGCTTTTCTGTAATAGCTTTTATTAATGCATTCAAGCTTTCGTTCATTCTCAATTCTCATTTATGTTCTCTCAATTGCTCTTGACATTGGTTTTCCCGGACGACACTGACAATCTCGTCTAGCATACAGAGGGGACCTCAGTTGGCGGATAGTAACTGCACTAACATCAGTTGCTTAGCCTTATGTCACTCTTCCGAGGAATCTCAAGAAGACGCCATGTAACAGAGCCTAGGCTCGACATCGGATAAGGGAACACATTGTAATTACCACTATTTCTGACCATGGGGAATTATGGGGACCGTATTGAGGCCCTTGAAGAGACGGTTGATGTATTACAACCCATTGTGGATACTATGCCTGAACTAAGAACCAACCTAGTGCAAAGGTTGGATGACCTGGACCGTAGACTGCTACAGGCCGAAGTTGACATAGAAAATATCAGTCGCGACTCTAAAGGAGACCGTCAAACGGCAGCCACATAGGCACTTGAATTTTTTGGAAAATTCGAGGGCCTCCAACAGGACCATGCTGAGGATTTAGCCTGCAGGACAGAAGAGGCAGATAGGGTCGCTGCCATGAAACAAACTAAAATACCTTGATAGGCCAGCTCAATGTTGTCAATGGTGCTTTACAAGGCCTGCTTCGAGGAGGCTGAACCAAATCGAGAGTGATATAAACCTCACCCCAGTGGTACAAAAGTTGAAAATTCCTGAGCCAAAGCCATACAGTGTAGCTCGGAATGCCAAAGAAGTGAAAAGCTTCATTTTCGACATCGAATAGTACTTCCATGTCGTGGGGGGCCTAGAAGAAGCTAAGAATGTAGAAACTGCTACCATGTATCTTTAGGGTGATATTAAACTCTAGTGGTGGGTGAAGTACGAAGCCATCAGAGTGGTGAAGATGCTCTAGAGACATGAGCAGAACTAAAGGCAGTCATAAGCCTACAGTTCTTCCCCGAAAATGTTGAGTACAATTCAAGGAGAAAGCTATGGGAGCTCCGCTAGAGCAAATCAGTGCGGGATTACGTGCGGGAATTCTCTGCGCTTATGCTGAACATACGTGACATGAGGGACAAAGATAAACGTTTTACCTCCCTAGAAGGGTTGAAACCTTATGCCCGTATAGAGCTGCAAAGACAAAGGGTAGATACCTAACCCAAGGCAATCCAAGCAGTGGAATGCCTTGGGGGCTATCAAGTGGAAGCTCGGAAGGATAGGCCTCAACCGCCTGTCCTAACGGGATACAAAGTGGGCTAACCTAACAATTGTGAACCTAGAAGAAGTGGAGTAGATCAGAGTGCAACCAAATCTAAGGTTCCCTCCTCAGGCAGCAATAGTGTTGCGTCAAGCAATAATCATCGTAGGAGAAAGCCCCCTTCAGTATGTTGTCATTGAGGTAGAATAAATTGGAATAATGGATGCCCACATGAATAGATGAATGCCCATAAAGTTTTTTATGATGGAACCAATGATGACACAGATGATGCAGACCAGACCGATTCAGTAGGTGCCTTCAATGTAATTGTTGGCTCAATTTTTTAGGCCTTAGCGAGAACAAGTGTTGGTATCCGTAAGAAGAAGGACCCCTATCTAATTACCAAGAAAGGGAAAAAAAGTCGGATGAGAGGACTCCTCTTAAACAAGAGAGGACCTTAATGATCATCGAGATGAAGGTAATTGGCAAGCCCATTCGGGAGATGATAGACTCGGGTACTACCCACAACTACTTAGCTTTGACTCAGGCGGAGTGCCTTGGTATAGTAGTAGGAAAGGACAAAGTTTGCATAAAGGCTATCAACTCACCTCCTCAGCCATTGGGTTGAATAGCCAAAGAAGTACTAGTGAAGCTTGGTCCTTATGAAAGAAAATTCAACCTGAACATGGTGATCATAGATGACTTCGAGTTGACAGTTGGGTTGGAATTCCTGAGGCAAACCAACACCATGCCCGTACCATATGATGACATGCTATTGATGATGGGAACAAATGGGGCCAATCCTTGCATTATCCTGTGCATGCCCATGAAGATGGACACTGAGAACATCTTGACCTTGCAGTTGAAAAGGGGAGTCAAAAGATATGAACCTACATTCCTGGCTACCCTATGCATTAAAGATATAAAATGCTCCTCGGTCCCATTCCTACAACCGTGAAGGAGTTGCTACTGGAGTTTGAAGATATCAAGCCATAAGATATGCCAAAGCGACTCCCACCTAGGCGCACTGTGGACTATGAGATTGAGTTGGTGCTGGGTGCAAAGCCACCTACTCGGGCGCTTATAGAATGTTACAACTCGAACTCGCCGAGCTTCGGAGACATTGACGGAAATCCTACAGGGTTCATCGTGCCCTCCAAGTCCCTATATGGGTCCCCTATGTTATTCCAAAAGAAATATAATGGTAGTCTACGACTTTATGTGGATTATCGGGCTTTAAACAAAATCACCATGAAGAACAAGTACCATATTCCGCTCATGGCAGATTTGTTCGATACACTGGGTGGTGCGATGGTGTTCACAAAAATAGACCTGAAGATAGGGTATTGGAAAGTTCATATTGTAGAGGGTGATGAACACAAGATGACCTGTGTGACAAGATATTGGTCGTTCAACTTCCTGGTTATGCCATTCAGCTTTACTAACACTCCAGCCACATTGTGCACCCTGATGAACCAAGTCTTCCGAAAGTACATTGAAGAATTCATGGTGGTCTACTTAGATAACATTGTAGTATGTAGCCAAACACTGGAAGAACACCTGGAGCACTTGCAGAAGCTCCTAGCCCGATTGAGGGAGCACGAATTATATGCGAAGCTAGCCAAGTGCTCTTTTTATAAAAAAACAGATTGACTTCCTGGGACATGTCATCGAGAAAGGGCGGATCAAGATGGACCAACATAAGATTTAGGCTATATTGGTCGTCGCCCAAGGATATCCACTCCTTGAGGGTGTTATTTGGCCTATGAAACTACTATCAGTGATTTGTGAAAAATTACTCCCTCATCGTAGTGCCATTAACAGAACTCCTCAAGAAGATCACGCCTTGTGATTGGGGACCTAGGCGAGCGATGGCCTTCAACGCATTAAAAGCGGCTATGTCTATTAGCCCTGTTTTGGCCCTCCCTGATTTGTCCAAGCCATTCAAGGTACAAACGGATGCTTCCGACTATGCCCTTGGCGGAGTCTTACTATAAGAAGGGCATCCTGTAGCATAAGAGAGCCGGAAGCTAAAGGATAAAGGGCGGCGCTATGCCGCCCATGAGAAAGAATTATTGGTTATCATCCATTTATTACGCCTTTAGAGGCACTATCTGTTGGGAACCCCATTCGTGGTCAAGACCGACAACACAACTATTAGCCATTTCATGACCCAGGCGAAGCTGAATGATCGACATGTTAGGTGGTAGGAACTCCTAGCTGAATTCTATTTCAACATGGAGTACCAAAGTTGGAAGACCAATCATGTTGCTGAAGTGCTCAGTTGGAGAGCTGATCTAGCTTCGGTGTGCCTACTTGCCACCCTAAGGGGGAGCAAAGTAGCTACCACCATCATAGACCAGATACAAGATCTACTTATCAAGAATCTTGCTGCACAGTATTTGGTTGATTTGGTAGGACAGGGCAAGACTCACCAGTTCTACATGGAAGATGGTTTCCTAAAAGTTAAAGGGAACCAACTTTATGTTCGTAAAGGAGGAGATCTACGAAGGACTCTTCTGGAGGAATGTCACAATACTTTGTGGGCCGATCATCTTGGTCAAGAACGCACCATGGCATTGCTTCGCAGTGTATATTATTGCCTCAAATGGTCGATGACGTCGCTCAGTATGTGAAGACTTGTCTAGTATGCCATAAGGAAAAGTCGAACTACTTGACATAAGCGGGACTCTTGGAACCACTAGCTTTCCCAAAGAGACCTTGGGAAAGCATTTCCTGGTATTTCATCACCGGATTGCCCAAGGTCGGAGATCTCACACTATCTTGGTTATGGTGGATCGGATTTTAAGTATGCTACCTTTATGGCAGCCCCACAATATATATTAGCAAAAGATACATCTCGACTCTTCTTCTCTCATGTCGTCAAATATTTGGGCCTGGCAAAAGACATCATTAGTGATTGCAACTCACGCTTCACTAGCAACTTTTAGACCCAATTCTTTAAGTGTCTCGGGTCAAAATTGAGCCACGACTCAAGTTTTCATCTGGAATCTGATGTCCAGACGGAGCGGTTCAATGGTATGTTTGAGGAAAATCTATGACACTTTGTAATTGGATCGTAGAAGAATTGGGTGAAGTTTCTGGATGCTGCTCTACTGTGTTTCAATTCACAAAAGAGATCTAGTACAAACAAAAGCGCTTTAGAAATTATTATCGGATAGAAATCGCTACTCGTACACACCGTGAATACACCAAAATATCTAAATCTCCTCGAGCTGCTAGCTTCTCAAAAGAATGGAAGCGAAATTTGGAGATAGTACGGAGCTATCTTGTCAAAGCCCAAAAATGGATCAACAGGCATGCTGATCAAAATCATCGCTTTGTTGAATATCAAGTAGGAGACAAAGTGATGGACAAAATTTCAAAGAGGTACTTGTTTCCAAGGGTCCATGACCCTCTCCTATTGAAAATACATTGGACCCTTGTCCATTGAAAGGCACATTGGAAAAGTGGCATACCAGGTGGATACCCCACCTTGGTGGAAAATTCATCCCGTCTTCCATGTCAGTCTTTTGAAACCTTTTCGGGAACACACGGAGGATCCTTCACGAATCCAACTTACAATACCTTGTATTCGAGGCCCTAATTTAATCGAGAAAAGGCGTGTTGAAGCTATTCTTGATGATTGGGTGATTCACGCCTCAAGGAAGGATCATCAAGAGTTCTTGGTGAAATGGCAGGGTTGTGAAGCGGAGGGGAATACTTGGGAGAGAGGAACAAACCTCAAAACCTACAAAAGCCTAATTGATGATTATCTTGAAAGTAAGGCATCGAGGACGTCGCCAACTCAGGTGGGAAAGAATGTCATGGGCAGCTTTCTAGCCATGCCCCATGACCTCTTGGGTGCGACCCGTGGCGTCCTAGAAAGTCTCCCAATGCCTAGCGCTACAGACGGCCCATAGTCTTAGCTGCGCCAAGTGACAAGCGTGCATGTGCCACTGTCGCCCCACTGATATCCCTCGCCAGCGCCCAGCCGCAGGCAGATGCTAATGGCGCAGCGCACAAACAGATGCCAACAACACTACATGCGTACACAACGCCGAGCGTGCAGATCGTGATGCCAAAGCCAAGGTTGTTGATAAAGGACTTGTTTCTACCTTGTAAAAAATTAAGTCCTTTTCATTGTAAATATAGAGTAGTTTTATTCCATGTACTTCCATTATATTTCTCTAGCTTAGTTAGGTCAAGTCTTGTAACTTTTTATTTATTTTTTTAAGTACTATTAGGAGGGATCAAACAATCAAACTTTATAGCAAGAAAACAATTGTCTGTACTGGTGTCTCTCCCCCCCCCCCCCCCCC
>MU769453.1:70722-91903 GCA_026770625.1 Nicotiana glauca
TTTGTACTGGTGTCTCTCCCCCTCGACACCATGTTACTTTTCTGTAATAGCTTTCATTAATGAAATCAAGCTTTCTTTCATTCTCAATTCTCATTTTTGTTCTCTCAATTGCTCTTGACATTCGTTTTCCCATACGATACTAACAATCTCGTTTAGCGTACGGAGGGGACCTCAGTTGGCGGATAGTAACTACACTGACATTAGTTGCTTAGCTTTATGTCGCCCTTCCAAGGAATCTCAGAAAGGCTCTGCATAACAGGAGCACGTAATTATAGTCACCATACCGGATGGACCCAATGGCTCTGCACAATAACTCACTTCCTATCTACTCACATCCCTTATTCTCTACCACCCACACACTGCTACCCTTCTACCTCTGCCATTTATGGATAACTCGTAACACCAACTCATTCCATAATTTACGCCAACTTCCAAATTCTCATTCTACTATAGCTAGAGCATCAGAATTTTTCTACCTTACTACTTCTCCACCAAAGCATAAATCTAAAAATCCCAGTGTATGTGAAATTGGAACCACCCCAACATGGGGTCTTTTAACTGCACACAGATGGGGCCTCTACTTCGAACAACAACTCAAATGGATTTGGAGGGATTTTTGGCAAGTCTAATGGAACATGACTACTAGGATTTGCTAGGAACTCTTATTATGGCTTAAGCAATGAAATGGAACTAATAGCCCTTTTAAGAGGGTTGTAGCTAGACTACCACTATAACTTACAGCCTCCGGAATCAATCTAGATTCTATAGTCATCCTGTGACGATCCAAAGGTTGAATTATGTGTCTCTGAGGCCTTAAAAACCTCATTTAGAGTCACCTCAATTTGCGTGCGCAGTCCGGACACGTAGTCGAAAAGCTTAAATATGAAATTCTGTGCAAAATGCTAAGTTTTGATGTTAAAATGAATAACTATGACTTTGGTCAACATTTTGGATAAACAGACCCGGACCCATGATTTGATAGACCGGAGGGTCCGTAGGAAAATATGGGACTTGGGCGTGTGCCCGAAATCGAATTCTGAGGTCCCAAGCCCGAGAAATGATTTTTTTTTGTAAAATTGTTTTCTGAAATTTTTTTAAGGAAATTTGAAATGAAAATTGATTTAGAATGTGTTGGTTTCGGGTCCGTATTTTGGTTCCAGTTCCCTTCACAGGTCTTATATATGTTTTAAGTCATTACTGTGAAATTTGGTTGAAAACGGACGTCGTTTGACGTGATTCGGACCTAAATTAGAAAATTTGATATTTTATGAAGTTTGAAAGAATTCTTGGATTTTGAGGTTAAATTCAATGTTCATGATGTTAGTTTGGCCATTTGATCACACGAATAAGTCCGTAGGATATTTTTGAGGTTGTGTGTATATTTGGTTTGGAGCCCTGAGGGCTCGGGTGAGTTTTGGATAGGCCACAGGTTGCATTTTTTAACTTAAAAGTTAGCTGATATGAACTGACCTGCAGGCTTCGCATTTGCGAAGCCTGGCTCGCAAATGCGAAACAGCCCAGACCTATTCCTTCATCGCAAATGCGATAATTCACTTCGCAAATGCGAAGATTTCCAAGATGGCTAGGAATCGCAAATGCGATCAATATGTCGCAAATGAAATGCGACCAGTGTCTCGCAAATGCGAAGGTCCAGAATTCTTGAAGGGTTTGCAAATGCGAACCGTGCTTCGCAATTCCCATATCTGCAAGGTCGGGGTTCGCAATTGCGAACTCCTGTTCGCATTTCCCATATCAGAGACCTGCAATTTTACACTTAAATGATTTTGAACCCCATTTTTCATATTTTCTCAAACCCAAACACACTTAGGCGATTTTCCAAGAATAAGTCTTCTTCTAAATCAATTGTAAGTTAGTTTTTACTCATTTCTTTCAATCACTAACATCTTTTAACATGATTTCCACCTAAAATCAAAGATTTTCATGGGGGAAATTGGGTGTTTTGTGTAGAACCTAGGTTTTTCAAAAATTGGGGATTTGAACCTCAATTTGAGGTCCGATTTCAAAATAAATTATATATTTGAGTTCGTGGGGGAATGGGTAATCGGGTTTTGGTTCGAACCTCGGGTTTTGACCAAGTGGGTCCAGGGGCAATTTTTGACTTTTTGGGTAAAACTTTAGAAAACGCATTTTCATGCATTGGGTTGATTCATTTAGTGTTTATTAATGTAATTAAGTAATTTATGATAAGATACGAGCTAATTGGCGGTGAAATCAAGAGGTAAAGCTATAATTAAGGCTTGAGTTGTGTTCAATGCATCGAGGTATGTGTTTGGTCTAACCTTAGCTTGAGGGATTAAGAGTTGAGTCTTATTTGCTATGTGGTAATTGTCGAGTACGACATTTAGGAATGATGACGAGTATCTATACGTTAGTGTCTAGCATGACCGTGAGTCTTAAAATTGTGAATATCTTGATTTCGTTGTAACACTCATGCCTTGGTGATGATTCCTATTTATTGTGAAAACCTTGTGGAAAGGAAATTATGACCTATGAACATCGAGGAGCATTGGCTCAAGATATATTACAATTGTGAAAGTATATGAAATGATTGAACCCTTTGGAGCATTGGCTAAAGTGGTAAAGTGAGTTATGAAATAAACGTGAAAGAAAGAGAAAGAGTTATTAAATTATTTCCTTGCCGGGATATTGTTGCTTTGTGGATTATCTCCCTTGCCGGGATGTTGAGATTGTTGATGTTGTACCCTTGTCGGGATTTAATTGTTTAATTATGTTCTCATGCCGGGATTTCTATTATTATTTTGTTTATTCTCTTGCCCTTTGTTTGCGATTGTTGTTTGGGTGAGGAAGAGTGTTAAAGCACGAAGGGTGATGTCGTGCATTATTTGTTATTATGAAGAAAGAGTGTAAAACACGAAGGGTGATGCCGTGCCGTACGATCTTTTGCAGATGGAAAGAACATGCGCTTCCTTATCTACCCTACAGCATCACCCACTAGGGGCAGAGGGCAAGGCCGAGGTCGTGCTAGAGTCCGAGGTAGGGGCAGAGCACAGCCCCGAGCAGCAGCTCCAGTGGCAGAGCCTCAAGTTGATTTTGACGAGGAGGTTCTGGCCCCAGCAGTCCCAGTGGGCCTAGCTCAGGTCCCAAAGGGGTTTATTGCCACCCCAATTCTTCAGGACGCTCTGGTCCGATTGGTGGGCCTCATGGAGAGTGTCACCCGTGCAGGCTTGCGTCTTGCAGCACCAGCAACTTCTCAGGCTGGAGGTGGAGCCTAGACTCCTGCTACTCGTACTCTGGAGCAGGTATCCCCCCAGATTCGGACTCTAGCAGTTCAGCCGGTTGGAGCAGCTCAGCCGGGTGTGGTAGCCCAGGCCGGTGATGGAGCAGCTATGTCTGCCGCTGCTTTGTGGAGATTGGATAGGTTCACCAAGCTCTTCGCTACTACCTTTAGCGGTGCATCTATCGAGCATCCTCAGGATTATCCGGACAGCTGCCACGAGGTTCTTCGAAACATAGGTATTGTTGAGACCAATAGGGTTGATTTTGCTACATTTTGCTTATATGGATTCGCCAAAATTTGGTAGAGGGATTATTGCTTAGCTAGAACAGCAAGGTCTCCAGCCTTGACTTGGCAGTAGTTCACGCAACTATTTCTGGAGAAGTTTCTCCCTATTACACAGTGAGAGGCCTATCGAACGCAGTTCGAGTGTCTCCAGTAGGGATCTATGACAGTCACCCAGTACGAGACCAGGTTCATTGATTTGGCTCGCCATGCTCTTATTATACTTCACACTGAGAGGGAGAGAGTGACACGGTTTATTGATGGGCTCATTCAGCCTATTCATCTCCAGATGGCTAAAGAGGCTGGGAGTGAGATATCCTTCCAGGAGGCGGACAATGTGGTCCAGAGAGTTGAGATGGTATTATCGAAGGGGGGTGGTCATAGGGCCGACAAGAGGCCCCGTCAGTCAGGCAGATTCAGTGGTGCCTCGTCTAGAGGTAGAGATTCGTATGATAGGGTTCGTCTTCCTAGGCCCTTCCAGTCAGCACTCCAGGTTTCTCACGGTGCCTCAGGTGGTCGTGGTTCTCACAAGCACTATCCTGATCAGCAGCCTTTCAGTGCACCGCCGCTTCAGAGTTTTCGGGGTGGTCGTTCAGGTCGATTGGGCTAGTAGACTCAGTAGCTGAGGGCTTGTTACACTTGTGGTGACACAAGTCACATGCTAGGTTTTGCCCTCGAGCACCGAGTAGCTCTCAGCATCAGGGTTCCCGTGCCATGGTTCAGGCACCAGGTGTTCCACAGCCCACCCAGCCAGCTAGAGGTGGGGTAGAGGTGCTAGAGCTAGAGGTAGAGGTCATAGAGGTGGAGCCCAGACCGCCAGAGGTGGAGGCCAACCAATAGCAGGTTGTCCTAGGAAGGTAGATCAGAGTGGTGGGGCCCAACCCCGTGATGCACTTTAGGCCAGACCCGAGGCTGAGGCTTCAAATGCATTTATTATAGGTACAGCCCTTGTTTGTGATAGAGATGCTTGCCCCGTACTTTGTCATGCCGCGTGATACATTGAGTATTTATTTTTATGTGAGTACACCGGTGGGTGATTCTATCGTGGTCGATCGAGTCCATCATTCTTGTATTGTGGTGATTGGGGGTCTTGGACTCGTGTAGTGTTGTTGCTTTTAGACATTGTTGACTTTGATATTATATTGGGGATGGACTGGTTATCACCCTATCACGCTATCTTGGACTGTCACGCCAAGACTGTGACCTTAGCTTTACCGGGTATGCCTCTTTTTGAGTGGAGAGGGACTCTTGGTCATTATACCCGCAGTGTTATATCGTGTGTGAAGGCTCGACATATGGTCGAGAAGGGGTGTTTGGCCTATTTAGCCTATGTTCGTGATTCTAGTGCTGAGGTTCCCTCTATTGATTATGTGCCCATTGTTTGTGAGTTTCCTGATGTTTTCCCTTCAGACCTGCCGGGTATGCCACCCGATAGGGATATTGACTTCTACATTGATCTGGTTCTGGGCACTCAACCCATTTCTATCCCGCCATATCATATGGCCCCTCCAGAGTTGAAGGAGTCAAAGGAATAGTTGCAGGATTTGCTTTAGAAGGGTTTCATTAGACCCAGTGTTTCACCTTGGGGTGCACCAATGTTATTTGTCAAGAAGAAGGATGGGTCAATGAGAATGTGTATTGATTACCAGCAATTGAATAAGGTAATGATCAAGAATAAGTATCCACTGCCGAGGATTGATGATTTGTTCGACCAGCTTCAGGGTGACAGGGTATTTTCCAAGATTGACTTGCGATCTGGCTACCATCAGTTGAGGATTAGGGCATCTGATGTCCCTAAGATAGCTTTCCGCACTCGGTACGAGCATTATGAGTTATTGGTTATGTCATTCGGGTTGACAAATGCCCCAACAGCTTTTATGGACTTGATGAACCGAGTGTTCAGGCCTTACTTGGACTCGTTCGTGATAGTCTTCATTGATGATATATTGATATATTCCCGTAACCAGGAGGAGTACGAGCATCGCCTTAGAGTGGTTCTTCAGACTCTGAGGCATAGCCGGTTATATGCTAAGTTCTCGAAGTGTGAATTTTGGTTGGGTTTAGTTGCATGTCTGGGTCATGTTGTATCAGCAGAGGGTATTCAGGTGGACCCAAAAAAGATTGAGGTAGTCAAGAACTAGCCTAGACCAGCATCAGCTACAGAGATTCGGAGTTTCTTGGGGTTGGCAGGCTGCTATCGACGGTTCATGGAGGGGTTTTCATCTATTGCAACCCCGATGACCAGATTGACCCAGAAGGGTGCCTAGTTCAGATAGTCGTATGAGTGTGAGGTGACCTTTTAAAAGCTCAAGACAACTCTGACTATGGCACCGTTGTTGGTTTTGCCCACAGGTTCAGGGCCTTATACAGTCTATTGTGATGCTTCCCGTGTTGGGCTTGGAGCAGTGTTGATGCAGGATGGCAAAGTCATTGCCTATGCTTTGAGGCTATTGAAGATTCATGAGAAGAATCATCTGGTTCATGATTTGGAGTTGACAGCCATAGTTCACGCATTGAAGATTTGGAGGCATTACCTGTATGGCGTGTCATGTGAGGTGTTTATGGATCACAAGAGTCTTCAGTACTTGTTCAAGCAAAAGGAGTTGAATTTGAGGCAGAGGAAAGGAGGTGGATGGAGTTGTTGAAGGATTATGATATCACCATTTTATATCACCCTGGAAAGGCCAATATGGTGGCCGATGCTTTGAGTAGAAAGTCAGCCAGTATGGGCATTCTTGCTTATATTCCAGTCGGTGAGAGGCCGCTCGCTTTCGGCCAATCGGTTTGTGAGGTTGGATATTTTTTAGCCTAGTCGAGTATTAGCTTGCACGATCACTCGTTCTTAATTATTGGAGGGTATCCGTGATCGCCAGTTTGATGATCCCCATTTGTGTGTCCTTAGAGACATGGTGCAGCGTGGAGATGCCAAGCAGGTTGCCTTAGATGCTGGTGGAGTTTTGAGATTGCAGGGTCGAGTCTGTGTTCCTAATGTGGATGGGCTCTGAGAGTTGATTTTAGAGGAGGCCCAGAGCTCCTGGTACTCTATTTATCTGGGCGCCGCGAAGATGTATCAGGATTTGCGGTAGCATTACTGGTGGCGTAGAATGAAGAAGGATATCGTTGTATATGTGGTTCGGTGTTTGAATTGTCAGCATGTTAAGTATGAGCATTAGAGGCATGGTGGTTTATTTCACAGGATTGAGCTTCTCGAGTGGAAGTGGGAGCGAATCACTATGGACTTCGTTATTGGACTTCCGCTGACTCGAAAGAAGTTCAACGCAGTATGGGTCATTGTTGATAGGCTGACCAAGTCAGCACATTTCATTCATGTGGCAGTCTCCTATTCTTCTGAGAGGTTAGCTGAGATCTACATTCGGGAGATCGTTCGCCTTCATGGTGTGCCCTTATTAATCATTTCGGACCGGGGTGTGCAGTTTACCTCATGCTTCTGGAGAGTATTTCAGCGAGAGTTGGGCACACGGGTTGAGTTGAGCACATCATTTCATCCACTGACGGACGGTCAGTCCGAGCGGACTATTCAGATTTTGGAGGATATGCTCTGAGCTTGTGTTATTGACTTTGGAGGTTCGTGGGATTAGTTCTTGCCTTTAGCAGAGTTTTCCTACAACAACAGCTACCATTCGACCATCCAGATGCCTCCTTATGAGGCTTTATATGGTAGGTGGTGTCGGTCTCCGGTTGGATGGTTTGAGCGGGAGAGGCTCGGTTGTTGGGTACGGATCTGGTTCAGGAGGCCTTGGACAAGGTCAGGATCATTCAGGATAGGCTTCATTCAGCTCAGTCCAGGCAAAAGAGTTATGCAGATCGCAAGGTTTGAGATGGGCTTTTATGGTCGGTGAGCGGGTATTGCTCCGAGTATCGCCTACAAAGGGCGGGATGAGATTTGGGAAGAAAGGCAAGCTTAGCCCTAGGTTTATTAGTCCATTTGAGATTTTTGATCGAGTGGGAGAGGTGGCTTATAGACTTGCATTGCCACCGAGCTTATCAGCTGTGCATCCAGTGTTTCATGTGTCCATGCTTCGGAGGTATCACGGCGATCCAGCCCACGTGTTAGATTTCAGCATTGTTCAGTTGGATAAGGACTTGTCTTGTGAGGAGCCGGTAGCTATTCTAGACCGACAGATTCGTCAGTTGAGGTCGAATAGTCTCCCTTCTGTTCATGTTTAGTGGAGAGGTCAGCCTCCTGAGGCATCGACCTGGGAGTCCGAGTCCGATATGCGGAGCCCTTGTCCTCATCTTTTTCCCGACTCAGGTACTTCCTTCTTCTGTCCGTTCAAGGACGAATGGTTGTTATAGAGGTAGAGAATGTGACGACCCAAAGGGTCATCACCTGTTTTTAATTGAATTCTGTGTCTCCGAGGCCTTGAAAACCTCATTTAGAGTTACCTCGATTTGCGTGCACAATCCGAGCACGTAGCAGGAAGGCTTAAATATGAAATTCTATGAAAAATTCTAAGTTTTGATGTTAAAATGAATAAATTTAACTTTGGTCAACATTTTGGATAAACGGACCCGGACCCATGATTTGACGGTCTCGAAGGGTCCGTAGAAAAATATGGGACTTGGGCGTATGCCCCGAATCTAATTCCGAGGTTCCAAGCCCGGTAAATAATTTTTTTTATAAAATTATTTTCTTAAATTGTTTAAGGAAATTCAAAATGAAAATTGATTAGAACGTATTGGTATCGGGCCCGTATTTTGGTTCCGACGTCCGGTACAAGTCTTATATATGGTTTAAGTCATTCTTGTGAAATTTGATTGAAAACGGACGTCGTTTGACGTGATTCAAACCTAAATTGAAAATTTTGATGTTTTATGAAGTTTGAAAGAATTCTTGGATTTTGAAATTTAATTCGATGTTTGTGATGTTAGTTTGGCAATTTGATCGCACGAGTAAGTCCGTAGGATATTTTTGAGGTTGTGTGTACATTTGGTTTGGAGCCCCGAGGGCTCGGGTAAGTTTTGGATAGGCCACGGGTTGCATTTTTAACTTAAAAGTTAGCTGATATGATGCCAAGCTTGGCTCGCAAATGCGAAGGCTGCCTCGCAAATGCAAAATAGCCCAGACCTGATCCTTCATCGCAAATGCGAAGGTTTCCATGATGGCCAGGAATCGCAAATGTGATCAATATGTTGCAAATGCGACCATCGCAAATGCGACCAGTGTCTCGCAAATGGGAAGGTCTGGAATTCTTGAAGTGTTCGCAAATGCGAACTGTGCTTCGCAATTCCCATATCTGCAAGGTCGGGGTTCGCAATTGCGAATCCGTGTTCGCATTTCCCATATCAGAGACCTGCAATTTTACACTTAAACGATTTTGAACCCTATTTTTCATATTTTCTCAAACCCAAACACACTTAGGCGATTTTCCAAGAACAAGTCTTCTTCCAAATCAATTGTAAGTTACTTTTTACTCATTTCTTTCAATCATTAACATCTTTTAACATGATTTCAACCTAAAATCAAAGATTTTCATGGGGGGAATTGGGTGTTTTGGGTAGAACCTAGGTTTTTCAAAAATTTGGGATTTGGACCTCAATTTGAGGTCCGATTTTAAAAAAAAAATATATCTATATTTGAGTTCATGGTGGAATGAGTAATCGGGTTTTGATTCGAACCTCGAGTTTTGACCACATGGGCCCGGGGGCGATTTTTGACTTTTTGGGTAAAACTTTGGAAAACTCATTTTCATGTATTGGGGTTGATTCATTTAGTGTTTATTAATATAATTAAGTAATTTGTGATTAGATACGAGCGAATTGGCGGTGAAATCAAGGGGTAAAGCTATAATTGAGGCTTGAGTTGTGTTCAAGGCATCGATGTAAGTGTTTGGTCTAACCTTAGCATAAGGGATTATGAGTTGAGTCCTATTTGCTATGTGGTAGACGTATAGGCATGGTGACGAGTATCTATACGTTGTTGTCTAGCATGACCGTGAGTCTTTAAATTATGAATATCTTGATTTCGTTGTAACTCTCATGCCTTGGTGATGATTCCTATTTATTGTGGAAAGGAAATTGTAACCTATGAACATCGAGGAGCATTGGCTCAAGATATATTACAATTGTGAAAGTATATGAAATGATTGAACCCTTTGGAGCATTGGCTTAAGTGGTAAAGTGTGTTATGAAATAAAAGTGAAAGAAAGAGAAAGAGTTATTAAATTGTTCCCTTGCCGGGATATTGTTGCTTTGTGGATTATCTCCCTTATCCGGATGTTGAGATTGTTGATGTTGTACCCTTGCTGGTATTTAATTATTTAATTGTATTCCCATACCGGGATTTCTATTATTATTTTATTTATTCTCTTGCCCTTTGTTTGTGATTGTTGTTTGGGTGAGGAAGAGTGTTAAAGCACGAAGGGTGATGCTATTCATTGTTTGTTATTGTGAAGAAAGAGTGTAAAGCATGAAGGGTGATGTCGTGCCGCACGATGTACCATTCCATGTCGAATCTATTGATTATATGTGAGGAAAGAGAGTAAAAGCACGAAGGGTGATGCGGTGCACATTTTATCATATAATTGCTTTGGTGAGGAAAGAGAGTAAAAGCACGAAGGGTGATGCCGTGCAGTTTTTGATTTCTGATTCTTTATCGATGTCTCAGTTATGTTGCTTCTTTCGTTACTTGATGACTTTTATTCGAAGTTGTTATCTTCCCCACAGCATGTTTTCCCCTCCCATATTGATTGGTTATCTCTGTATCTCTGTTCTGTTGTATATACATATATAACTGCACAGGTTTATATGGTAGTCTGGTCTAACCTCGTCACTACTTCGCCGGGGTTAGGCTAGGCACTTACCAGCACATGGGGTCGGTTGTGCTGATACTACACTCTGTGCTCTTTTGCACAGATCCAGGTACCGGACAGCAGCAGTAGCTTGGGAGCCAGCCTTCAGTCCACCGAGACTCCGAGGTAGCCTTGCAGGTGTCCGCAGGCCCGACGTCTCCTCTATCTTTATTTATGTTCTGTTATCTCTTGTATTCGAGACAGACAATGTTATATTTCTTTCAAACAGTTGTATTTAATACTCTTAGTAGTCCATGAGTGATGTGACAACAGTTCTTGGGTAGAGGCACATGTTGATATCCGCATTATTGTTCAGCTTATTTAATTTAAGTCTTTCGCTTTAATTTCATATTTCGCTATTATTTAAATATTTAACGCTTGTTGTTATGAATTATAAAAGGATTTAAAATAAAGGAGTTAAGAATTAATGATTTGTGGTTTGCCTAGCTTCTACGAGTAGGCGCCATCACGATTCCCGCGGATGGAAAATCCGGGTCGTGACACATCTCGTCCTTAATTTACAACGACAACACACACTCATCTCCCCTTCTTACTGATTGTAGGTACTTGCTCAGCACGCTGAATGATCCACTCATCAAGCATGTTTACTGGGAGCAAAGTATGGTCGACGACCAACTAGCAAAGTATGTGACTACCCTAGTAGATAATGATACTAAAATGCTGCTCCTGGAATCACCTCTACTTTTTACAAGGAGTAGCTACAAAACGCCTTGTCAATGCTTGTCTCTTTAATCAAACCATTATCTCCACACCTGTAAATCCACCACAAGCAATGTGTTAAGCTTCGTTTCAATCCACTTCTGGATACCCCTAGTATGGATCTCGCTGGTAATCTAACTATAGTTTTACGCAGTAAGAATCTAACTATGGTGCACAACAAGCCTACAGCTACTACCTCCCTGTAATAACTTTATTATCTAAAATAAGTTTTTACCTTTCCTGACTTAAAAAAAATATTGTTATTCTTGTTTATATTGACTTCCCAATCAATATTAATGCTTGTCATTATAAGCCGTGATGAAGCCACTTCAATCCAAACGATCAATTGAATCCTTTTCACTAGATAATTATACTATAGATGAAATCTTTTTATATTTATATATATTATTTGTTAAACTCCGTTTACATAAATTAAAAAAAAAGAGCTCCAATATCGTCGCATTCAAAAAATCTTTTAGATCATAGACTTGATTTTAACTGTTACATTTTTTTTGTGCGTGTCCGATCCTTCTTCAGCCCTATTCTAAAAATTGTGCAAGCCACAAACAGAAGAACAAGCCTTCGGGAGGGCATGCCTTTGGAGCCAGCGGCCTAGGTAGCGCTTCGAATATGAGTTTCGGCTGAAGTCAATAGTTTTAATCTAAATTCTGTGTATGTTTGGCTCAAAAGTTATTAAACACTTTTTAAGCAAATCATTCAAAAGAGATGAAGGGGTAAATCCTAGTTAAAGATAATTAACTCTAGATCCGAGGTGAGTAAGATGAATGGAAAAACATAGTCGAGTATCAATGTTGACGGCGATTATGACCAGATTTAATAGCATAAAGTAAGATGTATTAAGTAACAAAAATATGAATAAAGGAAAAGATTCACCCGATCTTCAGTGAGACGGATCTTCCTTCATTTAATCAAGAAGAATGATCATCAAATACAAGACCTTATGACCATTTTTTGGGCCTGATGAAGATATGGGATCATAGATCCTCTCATTTTTTTTTTGGAGAGGCGTGCTTACATATTTTCTAGAAAGAGGGAGAGGGTGACAGAGAGAGAGAGCCCCCCCCCCCCCAAAATGCGAAGTCCTCCTCTCCTATTTATAAGAGGGGTATCCATAGAAAATTCTAGCTAAATGTACAATTTAGAGAGAATATTCGGTAGAATATTCCTTTCGAGTATTCCAAAGCAAACTAGCAGTTTCATGACTGTCCGTCCTCGACCTATCCGACCTTGGCTTTATTGATGACGGTCCGACCTTGGCCTGTCCGACCTTGGCTTTATGCCTTCGCGTGTCGAATTTCTTTGGTCTAATTTTGACCCATACAGTTAGTCCCTCCGCTTATCGAGGTCGTCTCTTAGTCGAGCTCGGTGAGCGGACTTCATTAATCGTAGTTCGAGAAATTCAGATGGGGAGGTCGACTAGTATGGGTTGCAACTGAGGATGCCGATGTCGAGGGAGAATATCTTGGAGATGGTGGTGAAGAGAGTGGCGATGGTGGCGCCAAGTGAAAAGATAGCTGTCTTTTTTTACCATTGATTTGGGTCGTATGTAACCTGCGACTATTTGCGCAGTGACTTTGTATAAAGAACTTGTCATTGTTATTCTCCTTGTACTTTTCCATGTTTTTGCTTTTCGCGTCTTTGGTGCGAGGTAGATTCCCGCATTGCGAGTCCCGGTCTTTCTTTCCCTTTTATTTTCTAACGGCACTTGGCCTTAGGGAAATTTCGAATTTTCTTTGGCGAAGGCCCATGGCCTTAGAGGGTATTATTTCGATTTTGTCAGAATATTGACCCGTCGTTGTTCGGTCGAGGTCGAACTCTTCTTTGGCGAAGCCCCTTAGCCGTAAGGTAGATTCGAACGAGGCCGAATATTGTTTCGGACGAGGCCGAATGTTGATTCGGACGAGGCCGAAGGTTGATTCGGTCGAGGCCGAATGTTATTTCGATCAATGTCTAATGTTATTTCGGTCGAGTCCAAATTCTTCTTTTTGGAGATGGCCCTTGGCCGTAAAGGTCGATACCCTTTTTTTTAGCGATAGCCCTTGGCCACAAGGTCGATTTGGACGAGGCTGAATGTTGATTCGGACGAGGCCGAAGGTTGATTCGGTCGAGGCTGAATTCTTCTCTTTGGCGAAGGTCGTCGGCCTTTGGGTTCGACCTCCTCTCTTTGGCGATGGCCCTTGGCCATAAGGGTAGGCCCCCTCTTTTTTAGCGACGGCCCTTGGTCTCAAGGCCGATTCGAACGAGGCCGAATGTTGATTCGGACGAGGCCGAAGGTTGATTCGGTTGAGGCCGAATGTTATTTCGGTTGAGGCCGAATTCTTTTCTTTGGCAAAGGCCCTTGGCCTTTGGGGTCGACCTCCTCTTTTTGGCGATGGCCCTTGGCCATAAGGGTCGACTCCCTCTTTTTTAGCGACGGCCCTTGGCCGCAAGGTGAATTCGGACGAGGCCGAATGTTGATTCGGTTGAGGATGAATGTTATTTCGCTCGAGGCCGAATTCTTCTCTTTGGCAAAGGCCCTTGGCCTTTGGGGTCGACCTCCTCTCTTTGGCGATGGCCCTTGGCCATAAGGGTCGACCCCCTCTTTTTTAGTGACGACCCTTGGCCGCAAGGTGAATTCGGACGAGGCCGAAGGTTGATTCAGTTGAGGCCGAATGTTATTTCGGTCGAGGCCAAATTCTTCTCTCTGGCGAAGGCCCTTGGCCTTTGGGGTCGACCTCCTCTCTTTGGCGATGGCCCTGGGCCATAAGGGTAGGCCCCCTCTTTTTTAGTGACGACCCTTGGCCGCAAGGTGAATTCGGACGAGGCCGAAGGTTGATTCAGTTGAGGCCGAATGTTATTTCGGTCGAGGCCAAATTCTTCTCTCTGGCGAAGGCCCTTGGCCTTTGGGGTCGACCTCCTCTCTTTGGCGATGGCCCTGGGCCATAAGGGTAGGCCCCCTCTTTTTTAGTGACGACCCTTGGCCGCAAGGTGAATTCGGACGAGGCCGAAGGTTGATTCAGTTGAGGCCGAATGTTATTTCGGTCGAGGCCAAATTCTTCTCTCTGGCGAAGGCCCTTGGCCTTTGGGGTCGACCTCCTCTCTTTGGCGATGGCCCTGGGCCATAAGGGTAGGCCCCCTCTTTTTTAGTGACGACCCTTGGCCGCAAGGTGAATTCGGACGAGGCCGAAGGTTGATTCAGTTGAGGCCGAATGTTATTTCGGTCGAGGCCAAATTCTTCTCTCTGGCGAAGGCCCTTGGCCTTTGGGGTCGACCTCCTCTCTTTGGCGATGGCCCTGGGCCATAAGGGTAGGCCCCCTCTTTTTTAGTGACGACCCTTGGCCGCAAGGTGAATTCGGACGAGGCCGAAGGTTGATTCAGTTGAGGCCGAATGTTATTTCGGTCGAGGCCAAATTCTTCTCTCTGGCGAAGGCCCTTGGCCTTTGGGGTCGACCTCCTCTCTTTGGCGATGGCCCTGGGCCATAAGGGTAGGCCCCCTCTTTTTTAGTGACGACCCTTGGCCGCAAGGTGAATTCGGACGAGGCCGAAGGTTGATTCAGTTGAGGCCGAATGTTATTTCGGTCGAGGCCAAATTCTTCTCTCTGGCGAAGGCCCTTGGCCTTTGGGGTCGACCTCCTCTCTTTGGCGATGGCCCTGGGCCATAAGGGTAGGCCCCCTCTTTTTTAGTGACGACCCTTGGCCGCAAGGTGAATTCGGACGAGGCCGAAGGTTGATTCAGTTGAGGCCGAATGTTATTTCGGTCGAGGCCAAATTCTTCTCTCTGGCGAAGGCCCTTGGCCTTTGGGGTCGACCTCCTCTCTTTGGCGATGGCCCTGGGCCATAAGGGTAGGCCCCCTCTTTTTTAGTGACGACCCTTGGCCGCAAGGTGAATTCGGACGAGGCCGAATATTGATTCGGACGAGGCCGAAGGTTGATTCAGTTGAGGCCGAATGTTATTTCGGTCGAGGCCAAATTCTTCTCTCTGGCGAAGGCCCTTGGCCTTTGGGGTCGACCTCCTCTCTTTGGCGATGGCCCTTGGCCATAAGGGTCGACCCCCTCTTTTTTAGCGACGACCCTTGGCCGCAAGGTGGATTCGGACGAGGCCGAATATTGATTCGGACGAGGCCGAAGGTTGATTCAGTTGAGGCCGAATGTTATTTCGGTCGAGGCCAAATTCTTCTCTTTGGCGAAGGCCCTTGGCCTTTGGGGTTGACCTCCTCTTTTGGCGATGGTCCTTGGCCTTAAAAGGTGTTATTGCGACTTCTCGAAATGTTAACCCGTTGTCGTTCGATCAAGGTCGAATTCTTCTTCTTTGGCGAAGGCACTTGGCCTTAAAAGGTGTTATTTTGACTTATCGAAATGTTAACCCGTCGTCGTTTGATCAAGGTTGAACTCTTCTTCTTTGGTGAAGGCACTTAGCCTGAGTCCCAGTTCGAGCGAGGTCGAACTATTAATCTTTTATAGCGAAGGCACATAGCCTTAATCCTAGTTCGAGCGAGGTCGAACTGTCAAACTTTGATGGCGAAGGCACATAGCCTTAATCCCAGTTCGAGCAAGGTCGAACTGTCAAACTTTGATGGCAAAGGCACTTATCCTTAATCCCAGTTCGAACGAGGTCGAACTGTCAAACTTTGATGGCGAAGGCACTTAGCCTGAGTCCCAGTTCGAACAAGGTCGAACTGTCAAACTTTGATGGCGAAGGCACTTAGCCTGAGTCCCAGTTCGATTGAGTTCGAACTGTCAAACTTTGATGGCGAAGGCACTTAGACTTAATCCCAGTTTGAGCGAGGTCGAACTATTAAACTTTGACGGCGAAGGCACTTAGCTTTAATCCCAGTTCGAACGAGGTTGAACTGTCAAACTTTGATAGCGAAGGCACTTAGCCTTAATCCCAGTTGGAGCGAGGTCAAACTATTAAAATTTGATGGCAAAGGCACTTAGCCTTAATCCCAGTTCGAGCGAGGTCGAACTGATAAATTTTGATGGCGAAGGCACTTAGCCTTAATCCCAGTTCGAACGATGTCGAACTGTCAAACTTTGATGGTGAAGGCGCTTAGCCTGAGTCTCAGTTTGAACGAGGTCGAACTGTCAAACTTTGATGGCGAAGGCACTTAGCTTGAGTCCCAGTTCGAACGAGGTCGAACTGCCAAACTTTGATGGAGAAGGCACTTTGCTTTAATCCCAATTCGAACGAGGTCGAGCAGTCAAACTTTGATGGCGAATGAACTTAGACTTAATCCCAGTTCGAGCGAGGTCGAACTGTTAAACTTTTATGGCGAAGGCACTTAGCCTTAATCCCAGTTCGAGCGAGGTCGAACTGTTAAATTTTGATGGCGAAGGCACTTAGCCTTAATCCCAGTTCGAACGATGTCGAACTGTCAAACTTTGATGGCGAAGGCGCTTAGCCTGAGTCCTAGTTCGAACGAGGTCGAACTATCAAACTTTGATGGCGAAGGCGCTTAGCCTAAGTCCCAGTTCGAACGAGGTCGAACTGTCAAACTTTGATGGCGAAGGCACTTAGCCTGAGTCCCAGTTCGAATGAGGTCGAACTGTCAAACTTTGATGGCGAAGGCACTTAGCCTTAATCCCAATTCGACCGAGGTCTAATTGTTAAACTTTGATGGCGAAGGCACTTAGCCTTAATCCCAGTTCGAACGAGGTCGAACTGTCAAACTTTGATGGCGAAGGCGCTTAGCCTGAGTCCCAGTTCGAACTGTCAAACTTTGATGGCGAAGGCACTTAGCCTTAATCCCAGTTGGAACGAAGTCGAACTGTCAAACTTTGATGGCGAAGGCGCTTAGCCTGAGTCCCAGTTCGAACGAGGTTGAACTGTCAAACTTTGATGGCGAAGGCACTTAGCCTGAGTCCCAGTTCGATCGAGGTCGAACTGTCAAACTTTGATGGTGAAGGCACTTAGCCTTAAAGGTTTCCCTGGGAGAGTCCTAGTTTGCTTACTTTTGCTTGCATTTGAGAATATGATGTATTTCCTGGGGGAGTCCCAGTTTGTATAATTTTTCTTGTATTTGGAGAATATGATGCATTTCCTGTTCGTGTTTCTGGGAGAATGCTCCTGCTTCTATTCCATTAAGAAAAATGGTTAGTTAAACCAAATTAAATCGTTCATTTCCTTGATTTGATCGGTCGGCGAGTGGAAAGGAACGGCCACGTTCACTCCTCTAATTATGCTTGTAGTGGCCGCTACCAATTTGGCAAGGCCGTCTATTTTGATGTTTTATGCTCGGGGCATCTGGTCGAGCTGACACTCATCAAACTCGGGCAGTAGCTTATGGATTCCCGCTTGATATTTTCGTAGCCTTTGTTCTTTTATTTGAAAAGTCCCTGTGACTTGGTTGATGACGGGTTGTGAGCCATATCGGAGGATGATTCACCGTGCTCTATACTTGAGAGCTATTTTGTGTCCTTGTAAATGTCAAAGCAAAAAGTGAAGTTGGCATGACAAAGCACATGAAGGCCTGAAAAGACGCCACTATGCAAAACCACACCTCTCAACCGTGATATTTTAGTAACAGCCAAGTATAATGTTGGGCCACTTCTTAAATCTAAATTAGATGTCAATGCATACGACAGGGTAGTTCCCAAATATTTTACATCTTTTATTCAATAAAACTCCAATAGCTTTGGATTTGGAAATTGTTTAAAGATTTGTCAGTAATAGTCTTTGTTGCATGATAATGCGGACGAGGCGAATGATCAAATGGAAAGCTCTAATGATTTTATTTTAATGCAACAGACCGAAGACCTTCTAGTTGAGCTAAATATCTTGAGCTGTTTATGATTTCTTTGAGCAATATTGAGACCATATCTTTACTCACCTTAAAACCATGATTCAACAAAGATACTTCAATCATTATTTTATTAGGTGTATCAAATTCGTTTGGCTTCATTGAAGATGCTCCATAGTCGGAATTGAATCTTAGATCTAAAGGAAACTAAAATTTTAACTAGAAAGTTCCCATAGACGGTGCTATATTGTTTGGCTCAAAAGTTATTAAACACTTTTTAAGCAAATCAATCAAAAGAGATGAAGGGGTAAATCCTAGTTAAAGATAATTAACTCTAGATCCGAGGTGAGTAAGATGAATGAAAAAACATAGTCGAGTATCAATGTTGACGGCGATTATGATCAGATTTAATAGCATAAAGTAAGATGTATTAAGTAACAAAAATATGAATAAAGGAAAAGATTCACCGATCTTTAGTGAGACGGATCTTCTTTCATTTAATCAAGAAGAATGATCATCAAATACAGGAACCTTATGACCATTTTTTGGGCTTGATGAAGATATGGGATCACAGATCCTTTCATTTCTTTGGAGAGGTGTGTTTACATATTTTCTAGAAAGAGGGAGAGGGTGACAGAGAGAGAGAGCCCCCAAACTGCAAAGTCCTCCTCTCCTATTTATAAGAGGGGTATCCATAGAAAATCCTAGCTAAAGGTGCAATTTAGAGAGAATATTCGGTAGAATATTCCTTTCGAGTATTCCAAAGCAAACTAGCAGTTTCATGACTGTCCGTCCTCGGCCTATTCGACCTTAGCTTTATTGATGACGGTCCGACCTTGGTTTTATGTCTTTGCGTGCCGAATTTCTCTGGTCTAATTTTGACTCATACAGTGTATATCTTCAAAATATATTTAATATGTACAATTATCAATTAAGAATCTGATAATTCGAAAGGACTAAAATTGTCAATTCATACAAATCAAATCTTGAGTCCGTCTACGTACAGTACAATGTTGATAGTGACAACTTAAAACCATGTCATTCGTTTCCTACGTATCCACAGCAAGAAATTATAATTAAGAAGATCGTTTCCAAAGATGAAGACTTGTCATTAGTGACGCAGGGGATGATGTTTATGTGTTTATGTAGAGTGTTCTCCAAGTACCAAAGTGAAGTCCTAGTCATTTCTACATTATGTGTATGTGTAGAGTGTCCTACAAGTAGTGCCAGCGTGAAGTCATAGTCAATGCACAAGTGCTAGATCTATGGAAAGGAGGTGATGTCACTTTCCAAAGTAAAAACAAAATTTTTATTTTGTGACTCGTACAACTTATACTAATTGTGCGAGATTTCTTTTTTATCTTACAATAATGTGGTTGTAAAATTTTTATGGACCCAAATATATAAGATATGAGTCCATAAATATGTGAGATAAAAAGAGGTTTTACTCAACTAGTGCATGTTGCGTGAGACACAAAATAAATCGCTCAAAGTAAAGATACACATTTCTCGTGACTAGATATTTGCCTAGAGAACCAACCACCTTTTGATGGCTTCACTTGCCGAACCGCCTCTAACTTGCTTCTCTAACTAGAGGGGGAGCTAGAAGTTTATGGATTTTGAATTTTGAAATAATGATTTCAAGTGTTAAATTTTTTATTTAATATTTATCTATATTTACTGATTATTTTTAACAAAAATATATTATTTAAACAAAAAATTTTGGACTTAATCGGACTCGTAGCTTGACTTCTACCTTCGTCCCTGATTATAATGATATAGAAATTATTTATAATATAATTATAAATAAAAATCTTTATGATAAATATAAACCTAATAAGATGATAACTAATTTATTACCAAATGTTAGACCACAAATATTATTTACGTTGTAAATTTGTATAACTTAAACTTTTATTAACATAGAATAGACAACTCCGACAAAACAACAAAACGTCCTTAGATAAAGCATGTCTTAATTAGGCAAGAAATAAATCATTGGAACATGAAAACGTGATTAAATTGGTCCTAGTTACTCTTCGGGGCGGAGTGGAAGAAGGGGGGATTCTCGAACGCGGAAAGAATCCAATGAATTCGAAAGAACTGAACGAGGAGTCGTATGAGGTGAAAATCTCATGTACGGTTTTGTAGAGTGACAGTAAGGGTGACTTATCTGTCACCTTTTCCACTATCATCCCAAAAAAATCAAACTCTGCCTTACGTAAAGTTGTCAGAGTATCCCTGGTTTGTCAGGGTAAGAAGGGATAGAGAAAATGCCTCGAGCCAATGTTCGAATATCAGGCGCTACGACGCTGAAATAACCCATGCGATACTCTCCGGAAAAGTTCGAACGATTTTGAGCAAAAGGGTACTTATACCCGAAACCGACATAGATGGGTAGGTAGAGAATACCTAGGGGCGCGAAACAACTCTCTCTGAGAAACTCGGCTATTTAGCAGAAATAGGGATCACGAGAAAGAGAGAGATCACTCATTACATGCATCCTCCCTTTATTCTTTGCCCACTTCCACTGGTCGAAAATGAAACGTAATTAGGTCCAGGTGTAAAGAACTGGACCATCTATCATCTTCTTTCTTTTTTCCAGCGGCGGATGCAATATGGACTAATTAAGCGAGTCTTAGCAATTAGCATAATTATCTTATTCCCAAATAAATACGCGTGTGAAAAATAAGCGTATATAAAATTAGATATGTACTATAATATATATCAACACTTTCAACTCAGGATGTATGTCATCTAAAGTTCGAATTTGCGACTGCTTGTATTATGGTTATAATCCTCTTAATCGGGTGAAATTTTGATTAGAATATTATTTGTGCATAAGATATATTCTTAAACTTCACTTTTGCACAGTCAATAGTATGTCATGAATTGTGTCTGCAGAACAAGAAAGAAGAAAAGTGAGAGAAAATAAAACTTCGGATTTGGTTTCTGAAACCCCTGTTAGCAAACAAGGTCGAGTTACTAATGAACCTCATACAGTGAGATATGTATGACAAGTAACTTAAATTTTTAACACACGGTGTTAACGCATAATCCTATGCCATCTCCGGTGGCGGAGTCACCTGATTGGAAGGGGTGTCAATACACTGTGTAGCTAGGTAAAAAAATAAATTTTATATATATATATATATATATATATTATGTATTGATTCCCTTTAATTTTCTAATATATTTACTTTTATATATTCTGACATCCCTTAACGAAAATTTTGGTTCCGCCACTACAATCTCGTATTATTACTTACCCGTGACCGAGTGAAGGATAAAACTATAATCAGAACCTCAGAATAGATACAACTTACTGGTGTCCTGGTCGATCTCTTACCCCCCCCCCCCCCCCCCCC
>MU769453.1:93343-107578 GCA_026770625.1 Nicotiana glauca
TTACTCCTTTTGGCTTGTATTAAACGTCACTACTAGACATCCGAAAAAAAAGTTAAAATATTATGGTATAGCCAGTTTTCACACTGGTCAATGAAAAATAGTCAGTGTTTATCAAGTCAATAAAAAATAGCCACTATTTTGCTGCAACAGGGACCGATCCAGTATAATATACGGGAGTTCTGGTGCATTTGTGTACGAACTCCAGCATATTATGCTGGACCGGTATACTTTGTTAACTCTTGTAAAATTTGCGGGAGACTGGAGCACCAGTGCTCCAAACTCCAGTATATTATACTGGACAATTATACTTGCTGGAACTCCCGTAAAATTTGCGGGAGTTTCAGCATAATTATGCTTGAACTCCCGTAAAATTTGCTGGAGTTCCAGCATAGTTATCCTGAACTCCCGTAAAATTTGCTGGAGTATTTTTCCGGATTTTGAACAGTGTTTTCGCTAAGATTTAAAGTGGCTAAATTTCGATGACTTTTGAAACTTGGCTATTTTTCAACGACCAGTGGTAAATCTTGCTATGTTTAAATTTCTCACGAAAAAAAACGATCAAAATTGACCTGTCAAGAAAAGCGACCAAAGTTGGTCGCTAAATTGGAGAAAATAATTAAATAATTATTTTAAATATATTAGTGACCAAGGTTGGTCGCTTTATGGTCGATAATTTGGTCAAAATATTGACAGGACTGGTCTGACTTGCTTGGTCAAAGAAAAACTGAAATTAGCGACCAACTTTGATCTCTAATGAGGAACCCGCTTATAAAATTTTAATAATTATATTATTATTTAAAAAAATATAAAATATAAATAAATATAATTTAAAATTAGTGACCAAAGTTGGTCGCTCACGAAAGGGGAAGCAAATAGAGACCAACTTTGGTCGCTAATATGGGATCTAGTTATAAAATTTTACTAATTATATTATTATTTAAAAAAATTATAAAATATAAATAAATATAATTCAAAGTTAGCGACCAAAGTTGGTCGCTTACGAAAGGGGAAGCAGATAGAGACCAACTTTGGTCGCTAATCTGGGACCCAGTTCTAACGCTTAATAATTATATTATTATTTTAAATATTATATAAAATATAAATAAATCTGATTTATATTTAGCGACCAACTTTGATCGCTAATTTTAATTTCTGGATAATTGGCGACCAACTTTGGTCGCTAAATATAATTTCTGGATAATTAGCGACCAAAGTTGGTCTATTTTCAGGTCAACATTAGTCAAAATTAAAAATCTCTTTTGTATTTACTATCTAAATAATATAAATGTAATCCGTTAACACTTTTGTAATACAAGGCATTAATACACTAAAATACTCTAACATGCTATATATGTAGTTAAAGTAGTACAACGAAGCGTGTGTGTATATGTGTGTGTGTGTGTGTGTGTATATATATATATATATATATATATATATATAAGAGAACATGAAGCGCTCGGAACACAGGGCCGGGTTCTTTTAGGTATTGATACACTTATAAATTGATTCATCGACTTATAACCTACTCAGATGCATGTATATATATTAAAAATAAAACGTTTCGACTTATATCAGTTAATATGTTATAATTGATTCATCGACTTATAATCTAGTGATGAATGAATGTAATTCATTAACTCTGCTACAATACAAATAATGAATATAGTATCATGTACTATAACATGCTATATATGTAGTTAAAGTAGCACAAGGTGTGTGTTTTATATATATGCACACACTAACATATACTATAACAAGTTATATATACATTACAGTATTACAGTGAAGTGTCTGTGTGTGTATATGTGTGTGTGTGTCTATATATATATATAAGAATATGAAGCGCTCGGAACACAGGGCTCGGAACTATATATATGTATAGTATATAGCTTATATACTATATACTATGCTATACTATATATATCAAATATACCTTGTATACTATGCACTTAGTATATATATATATATATATATATATATAATAGAAAAAAAAGTTATTTTTTTTAGAAATGGCGACCAACTTTAGTCGCTATTTTGGTCAAACGGTCAAAAGATAGCGACCAACGTTGGTTGCTATTTTGGTCAAACAGTCAAAACTTAATTAGCTACCAAAATAACGACCAACGTTAGTCGCTTTTTGTAAATCCAGAGTCAAAAATGGGTTTTCCCCTCCCATCCTCTTATTTTCTTCCCAAAATTTCTCCAAACTCTCTCTCAACACGTTCCCCTCCCCTTCTCTATTTCCCTCACACAAATCAATTCCCCACCCCGGGCCGCCACTGTGACCGCACCACCACCGCCACCACTGTCCGCGCCACCACAGTCCGCTATCAGCACTGTCCACGCCACCACTGCCATTGTTGTTCAAGGTTAGTAATCTACCTTATTAGCTTTTTAATTTTTAATTTTTGCTATATAATTTTATGTAATTTTTTAGAGTTTTTGTCTATTTAGTATTAGGATTTTTGGTTTGAACTACATTAGAGTACAAGAGTACACAATCAATACAATATAATTGAGGTTAATCATACGAGTGAGTATGATCGTTATGATCCTTTCATAATTGCATATAATGTTAGGCAAGTATATTATGCTCCTTATCCATTACGACGGAATAAGTCTGATTGGTGGTTGTAATAAAAACTAAGCCTGTAGGTAGGATGGAAGCCGAGAATGTGTTAGATGTTATATATCAAAATGATATCTCCAGTATTCACCAAATAGTGGACGAAGTTTTAGAAAATTATTTGGAACATCCTGAACACATATCGGAAGAAGTTGATATAAATAAAGTAAGAATTATAGAAAACGAGGAAGAAGAATCAACTGATGAAGCTCAAACTAGTGAGGAAGAAGAATTCTCGGACGAGGAACAATACGTCGATGAGCTTTAAAAAGTTGGTTTCATTAATAACTCTCATTTATAGCTAGTTTATTTATATGTTTCAATCTAAATATGTATTATATTATGCAGATGATAGGCAAGGGTCGAGGTAACAACGACCCTACTGGTTCTCGGGGTCGAGAAAAGGTTAGGAAATCAAAGAGGAGGGTAGAAGATAATACTCAATATTTTTCACCCTCTTCAGAGATGTCTATGTCTTTGCCTCCACCCTAGGGCTATTCTAAGCTGCCACAACATCACGAACCCTACACCTTCGTGCAGACACCAGGTCTTTCGTCACAGAGCCATAGGACTATACGTCCGACATACAGTCCATCTGCCTCACGACCACGTGGATCGCAGACATCTGCATCGCATGGATCGCATTGATCCATGTCACATCCACATGGATCACAGCCATCAGTGTCACAGCCACAAGAGTCACAGCTATCAGTATCATAGCCACTTGCGGTCCATCCAACTATGTCGCAGTCACAGGGATCACATCCATCTTCATCAGGGACTCCATCTATTTCAGGCCTTTGCCTACGAGATACTAGCTCTGACCCCCCACACATTCCACACATGCCTCTGATATACATGCTTCGGATGGTGATACTGAAGATGACGAGGAGATGCATTATGATCAATATGACAGGATCATCATAGTCTATGAGGGTGACGGGTAAGAATTATTTGTTATTTTATGTTTATTGTTTTGTACATTTTTTGCTAAGATTTAATGAGTTTTTTAAATTAAATTGTAGGTTCATCCCGAGTAATATTAATACGAGGGTAATCACCAAAGCCACCAGAAAGCTTTATGATGGCCCTTATGTGACTTGGAGTGAATTCCCATTCTCGCTGAAGGAGCAAATTTTCAATCAATTTAAGGTATAAATGTTCTTTTAAGTAATATAATTATTTATATTTATGATATTTTCATATAATATTTAACTTTTGAAATACAGAGCAAGTGTGCATGGAAACACCGGTATAGCGCGAAAGTGGCTGTAAATTTTTATCTCAAAGCTCGCAAGCGGTTGTCGCATTGTTTCTCCAAAGCTAGAAAGTTGAACCAGAAGCCTGACTGGTTGCTTCAGAATTTATGGGAGGATTTGCAAAGGCAATTGCTTACCGCAAAGTTCTTAGAGAAGAGCGAAAAAGGAAAGAAAGCTCGTGCATCTGAGAAGGGAGGATCCTCGCACACTGGAGGTGCGATCAGCCTAGAGACAATAGAAAGAAGAATGGTACGTAATTGCTTAATTTATTTTAATTTTCAAAGTATATCTATTCTGTTTATTAACTAAAATTTATGAGTTTTCAGGAAAAGAAGTTGAGGCGTCCGATGAACCAAGATGAGCTATTCAAGGAGACTCATATTGTAAAGAAGAAGAAAGAGACGGATCAAGAAAGGTGTGTCGAGGGCCGAGCCTCGAGTGTACATGTAAGTTTTCACTTTTCATTAAGTATTTTTATTTACTTTTATATAAATTTTGAAATACTAATTCAATGTAATTTTTTCACAGCTAAAGTGGAGGAATTCATATGCAGTCAGCTACCTAATTAGTCGGACGAGCCAATCCAACCTTCGGACGAGGATGCTGAAAGAATGTGGACGGAGGCTGCTGGCGGTCCAAAATTGAGGAAGGTATACAGGCTTCCTACTAAAAAATTCCATCGCTATAAGTGTGGAATGCAAGGAATAGGGACTTCCTCGCAAGCCGAGTAACTTGATGGGGAGAGCCTCTCCACTATGTAGGAGACTGTGACAAAGCTCGCATCCAAACTAGAAACAAATTAAGAAAAGAGAAAAGCTTAGAGATGCTCAGTACATTGGCATGCAAGCTCAGTGCCAGGGCATGCAAGAGCAGCTTAAATCTCTCCTAACTTCTAGAGGTTTTCTGATTCCGGTCTCGTGAGTCATCGCCAGAGGCTTGCCTTTCCGTGCTCGTTCCTCCCTTCCTCCAAGTGCTCGTTCCTCCCGTCCTCCCCGTGATTGTTCTTTCCATCCTCGACAAGTACACCCCTCTGGATACCGTCTTGGTGATAAAAGTTCATCAGACGGTGATGGTAATGATATGCAAAACACTCATTGACTTTTATACACTTTGAACTAGACAAATAGAATCGATTTTCGGATGGGCTTGTAATAAGAGTTAACTTAGTTTGGTTAGCTTAATGTGTTAGTTCTATTGAACTTTATACTTTATTGGTTTTAATGTTGTTGTTAATGTTGTTGTTGTGTTGTTGTTGTTATTGGTTTTGTTGTTGGTATTGTTGTTGTTGCTGCTTATAATAGGGATTTGGTATGCTGGCAGGTGGTGTAGCTGCCAAACAGCCAGTTTCTGCCAAAATTATACCCAGAAAAGCGACCAACTTTGGTCGCTTGTCTATTTAAAAAAATTATTTTCTGGGCAATAGCGACCAATTAACCCAGATTTCTTAAAAAGCGACCAACTTTGGTCGCTAGTCTATTGAAAAAATAATTTCTTGAAATAACGACCAATTTTAGTCGCTTCTGTTTAAAAAATAATTAAATTCTTGATATAAGCGATCAATTTTGGTCGCTTATGTTTAAAAAAATAAAAAAATTAAAACAATAGCGACCAACTTTGCTCTCTATTTTTTAGATTTTTAAATATATTATTTTGTTTACAGGCCAAAGTTGGTCGCTATATTTTGATTAATAATAATAAAAAAAAATAATTTAAATATAGAGACCAACTTTGGTTGCTAAATTTATATTATCAAAATACTAAAGCGACCAAAGTTGGTTGGTATATTGTTTACCCGGAATATTTAATCCTTTAACCTTAGAGACCAAAGTTGGTCGCTAATTAGCGACCAACTTTGGTCTCTAAGGTAAAGGGACCAGCAAAATATCGACCAGCCCTGTTTGGACGCTTTTTGGTCGCTTTTTGACCTTTAATCGACCAACTTTGATCGCTTTTTGTGGTCGTTTTTTTTTCCGGATTTCTACTAGTGGGTGAAAAATGAAAAATAAAACAAATTAATAGATGAAAATAATTACTTGAAAATGATTTCTCTTTTTCTTTTTTTCGAATAAAGTACTCATATTAGAACCTCGATTAATTTCATCTTTTCAGTTGACATAAATTTGGACGAAAGAAAAATAACTAATACACAAATGCAATAATCATGACTATCTCTTAGTTCCAAACAAATTGATATTCACTATATGACTTTTTATTTTTATATTTAGATTAGAGGTGTGCATTCGAATCGATTTATCGATAAATCGAATCGATTATTTGTAATCGATTTCGATTTCGAAATTTTCATTATCGAGTTATCTATTTCGATTTCGATTCTGTCCTCTTCGATTATCGGTTTATCGATAAACTGATATGAAATACTAATAAAAAAAAAATCATTTTTAAAATATTTTTTTACCCTTATTCTATAACACCCTTTCCTTTACCCTAAGTCCCTAACCCTATTATTTCATCTACCACATTTAAGGAATGATCATATTTGAAGCTCAAGGGAATGAAGTTCAAATTAATGGAAAATAGAATTAGCTGTGATGATCTATTTTTATTATTTTTTTATACCGTTGCACTGTTTGTGACATACATTTGATCCCTTACTTTAGTTTCGTTGCATGTGCTTATTGACACAATTTTTATGTTATAAACGGTGTTCGTCTTATTTTAGCTTCTTTTGGTCCATATTAGTTAGGCGTGTTTATAGCGATATACTTTCCGTGGAATACCATAATTTTTTTTATTGGTGTAATCGATAACCGAATCGATAAGCCCCAAAAATCGATAAATCGAAAAAATCAAAACCTTATTAAAACGATAACGATCAGCATATGTACAAATCGATAATCGATAAGTAATTATCGATAAGGTTAAAATCGAATCGATAAATCGAATGTATACCCCTAATTTAAATAACTCTATTTTTTTATTTGGATTTGAGATCGAGAATAAACTTAGACGGACGGATTCAAGCGCAAATATTTATATATATTTAATAAATTTATTAAATCGTAGTTGGGTTTATGCCTACATTTTGGTATAAATATTTAATGTGCGTAAATGGTTACACCGATATCCCCGTTGTCAGTCCAACCGACAACGTATCTGGAGATATAAAGAAAGAATGAAAAGTGTAAAAGAGCTACAAGCTTCGAAAGATATCTTCCTCTTACATGGGACCCGATCAGCCTTGTGAAAAGCGATAAGATTCTTGTGTCTAACAACCACCCTGTTCTTTCCACAGCCACTGGTTGCCTAAATAAGAAATGTACTTTCTAATCTTCCAAGAAACTCCTTCCAATTTGTATCTTCTTTACAATTAAATAATCATATCATATTTCATCACTAACACACACACACAAACAGACATGACTGAACTGAAAGAGGATCAAGAAGATCAGAATCAGCAGCCACAAAGGCGGCTCTGTGATTTCTGTGGTGAAAATACTGCACTTTTATATTGCAGAGCAGATTCTGCTAAGCTTTGTTTTAGCTGTGACCGTGAAGTTCATTCCACTAATCAGCTTTTCACTAAGCATACACGTTGGTTACTCTGTGATTCTTGTGATTCATCTCCAGCTTCTATATTGTGTTGTACGGACAGTTGTGTTTTCTGTCACAACTGTGATTGGGAATCTCATAATCTGTCTCTTTCACCTGCTCATGAAAGGAGGCCACTTGAAGGTTTTACTGGGTGTCCTTCTGTATCTGAATTCTTGTCAATTCTTGGATTTGAAGATTTGGGGAAGAAAGCTCTATTGTATGCTGACTCTGTTACTTCAGATGGAGGAGGATATGGTTTCTCTGATTGGCTTGTTTGGGATACTCCTTCTGTTGTTAGTCTTGATGATTTGATTGCTCCTAATGATTCTGGACATAATTTTCAAGCTATTGGGGTTCCTCCTCTGCCCAAGGTTCTCACTCTTCACACACCCTTTTACCTCCTTTTTCTTTGTAATGATAAATCACCCTTATAGAGTTCAGTATTTTGCTTTTATTCTTCGCTGGTCTACAATTTGATGTCCGATCCACTGGGGTGAATATCTGTTTTATCTTGCTCCTTATTTTACAGGATTATAAATAAGAGTTTATCACAGTCTAAATAATTTTCACTCTATTGAGGTTACTACGGATACTAGCTAAAATGATGGGTTTCAAATTTCAGAAAAAGCAACCTTATGGGGTTCTGGATACATTATTTATACATGTTAAGTGGATATGTTAGCACAAATACAAAAATCTAAACCAAAGCTACGAGTTCTGTCGAATCCGTCGAAGGCGAGTTACTGTATATACATCTATATTTATAACAAGTAGAATAGTAACCTAGACAACAAGAAGTACAGATTAAAATATAGTCATAGTGTAAAAATTCTTGATACTATGGTATAAGTTAGTTAAACATCCTTGTATTAATATTTCGATCGACTGAATTCTTATTTATTTTTCTTACCGCTGTAGTTTTTTTAGCCATTTTGCGCACCTCTTGACTATTCCACCCGAGAACGTAGTAGTCTTTTTTTTATGCTAATAAAATAGATACTTTTTTTTACTAAGTAAATAAATAGCCTTTAGCCGAGAGAAAAACTGCTGAGTGATTTCTTCTTTATTTATTTATTTGTTTTTGAAATCAGAACCGAAATGCTGCATGTGGGAAATACAAGGAAGAAATACTTAGTCAGCTTCGTGAACTATCAAAGTTGGAACCAAATTCTAGTGATGATCAAGATGATATTGTACCATTTCAGTTCATGGAACCTGCCCAAAATCGTCATTTGGGATTTAAGGGTTCAGGATTTATGCAGAGTTCAGAGCATGCCGTAGTTCCTTCATCTGAGGTAAACCTTCCTTTACCTAAGCACAATTTCTTTTTCTTTCTTCCAGTTAAGGTCATTTCATTCTCTGTTGGTCCTGTTACTTGGCATCTATGTTGCTCGGACTTTCCTAAAATGTTGCCGGGTGCGTGTCGGATCCTTCAAAAATAGTGTATTTTTGAAGGATCCGACACGGGTGCAACATCATTTTGGAGAGTCCGCGCAACATAGCTTGGCATAGTTCAAAAAGTAAGATAAGTCTGTTATTTGTACCAAAAATTGTATGTGCAACTTGGCTGTTAATTTTTTTATTTTGCTAATCACATTTATGATTTACCAAAAAGAAAAATCAAACTTATTTTCTTGTAATGTAATCTTAACATTGCTCAGAGGAATATGAGAAATATTTCACTTGTGATCTTCTTCCTATGTTTCTCCTTATGTTTAATCTTTTAGTCAATAGGTGTATTTCTTCTTGTGGTAACCATAGTGTGGCAAGTTTTTACTACCATTAGATTATCCATTGTTTCACGTATGTTTAAGCTTGGATGGAGCTTATTCTTGTCTTCCGGTATGTGAAGTTTATGCAACTGTATTTGTTTCAAGCATGTTCTCCGCGAGCAATTTTGAGATATAGTAGTATGTTTCTCCACCTATTTCTTGGCAATGAAAAGCACACTGCATTAAACTGTAGTTGTTATGTAACATCTCCTTACACCATCCAAGGACTTGTTAAATTTCCACTTACAAACTTTTATTTAGTTTTCCACCTAATTTCCCAGAAGTGGTATGCTTATTTACATGTATAGATCTTTTTGTATATCTGGAATGGGAGACTCTTAAGTACTATGTTTCTCTAGAACCAACTGATGTTGGATCCGTCCTATAAACATTAAAGATTATCATCACTGTCATAGTGTTGTGGACACAATTAGCTGCACTCTTCTTTGACATAGTTTTCTATCCTTGTATAAAGAAAATGATCTCAAAGTTACAAAGAGGAATTGAAATGGTTGCCGTGGTGAACATCACGTAATCTTGGTCCTTGCCTGCAGGGAAGTGCCTTTAATTGGTGCAGTGATACTGGCGAATTCACAGATCAAGGCTTTTCTTCTTCTTTAGCAGATTGCTTCATTGAGACAAAGTGTTTACTTCCCGACAGAGATTCAGATGTTGGTGATGCTTCTGGTGGAGCAAATGAAGAACAATCTCATAATCCTCCCATTGCTGAAACATTCCAAATTGTACCTAAAGTTGCTCATCGTGAGTTAAACAGCCAAGAAAGAGAAACTGCTGTCTCACGGTACAAGGAGAAAAAGAAAACAAGGAGGTATAGACACTCGTTTTTTTTGTCATTCTGTGTTTAGTCCTTTCAAATTTCAAGTCTGTAGTGTATCAGTGTATAGGCCTCCTGTGATATTCAAGTCTAAATATTCTAAATTGCTTATCTTTTAAATATTTTGAATCTTAGGTGTTAGCTTACTGGTTAAGGGTTACTTGAACCTGATATGTTCTGTTTAAACTGTTAGAGTTCTGGTCCAACAAATAAGCAAGACACTCTTAGATACCTGAAAAATATAATTTGTTTGTGGTTGTTTGTTCTTGATGTAACACTGTCAGCACCTCTCGATCCTCGAATGGCTATAGTTCCTTTCCAAATTGTGGTACTATATATAGTTTCATCGGAAGCATTCACAACATTATAGGACGATTGTGTGATATTGCTTTCATTCCACAAGACATGTACTACACTCAAATTATCTTTTTAGAGCACATCCAAGCGCGCTTTCTTTATGACAATTTAAAACTTTATCTTGCATCCAAAGTATGATTTACCTACAATCCTGTTGTTCAAAAAGTCAAAATAGGAGATGCTTTATCCAGAGCTTTTAAGACATTATGGACCAGTTATTGTTCATTCTGTCTTGATTTTATTAACTATCATGTTTCTTGACTGGGATGTTTTCATCAGATATGAGAAGCACATTAGGTACGTGTCAAGAAAGGTTCGGGCAGAAAGTAGGACAAGAATCAAGGGGCGTTTTGCCAAGATGGACATGCATCAGTAGTGTCAAAGGTTCTTTTTCCAAATAAAGTTGCGGAAGCAATTAATCCAGGACATTCTGCTGGATCATTGGTATGCCGTAATGAAGGTTTTGTTAGTTTGTGTCATGTGCATTTTTCAAATCTTTTATCAGCTCTCCTCTTCTACAGAGGCAATAGGGAATCCTTTCTTTCAGCATGTACCTATAATAATTTGTAAAGATAAGAGTTGATAAATCATGTAGCTTTGCTAATAGAAGAAAGAGATAAGAGTGAGATTTAGTATAGATGTTTTATCTATAGCTTGCTGCACTGTTCAGCTCATACCTTATTGAAGTGAATTTTTTTGTTAGTTCCATTTAAACAATTAGAGTGGATTGTACTGTCCTCTTTTTTGCGTTAAAATATCATGGTATAGCCAGTTTTCACACTGGTCAATGAAAAATAGCTAGCGTTTACTAAGTCAATGAAAAATAACCACTATTTTGCTACAACAGGGACCGATCCAATATAATATACGGGAGTTCTGGTGCATTTGTGTACGAACTCCAGCATATTATGCTGGACCGGTATACTTTGCTAACTCCTGTAAAATTTGCAGGAGACTGGAGCACCAGTGCTCCAAACTCCAGTATATTATATTGGACAATTATACTTGCTGGAACTCCCGTAAAATTTGCGGGAGTTCCAGCATAATTATGCTTGAACTCCCGTAAAATTTGCGGGAGTTCCGACATAGTTATCCTGGAACTCCTGCAAAATTTACGGGAGTTCAAGCATATTTATGCTGGAACTCCCGTAAAATTTGCGGGCGTATTTTTTCGGATTTTGAACAGTGTTTTCGCTCAGATTTAAAGTGGCTAAATTTTGATGACTTTTGAAACTTGACTATTTTTCAACGACCAGTGGTAAATCTGGCGGCGCAACTCGCCGATTGTTTTCTTCCAATTCTAGTCATTTAGTTTGTAGATGTGATGGAATTTCAATTATACACTACAACAAATGTGATATTTAGCTACGAAATTATTAGCTACAACACAAAATTCGTCACTAATTGCTTATTTTTTGTGATAAAAAATATAATTCATCTTTAAATACATGAACCAAACACTTTTAGTGACGAAATACAAGATTTCGTAGCAAAGTTTCGTCCACTAAAGTTTCCCACCAAAAAATGAGTTGGCGCCATTTATAGAGTAATATTAGCGACAAATTAAAAGTTATAAGTGACATTATTTTGTCACTAATAATGTACCCAATTAGCGACGGACCATTATTTGTCTTAGAATTAGGTAAAGTTTGGAGACAAAAAAGTTTCCTCACAAAAAATATGATGCTACAATAGCGACGGACCATTATTTGTCTTAGAATTAGGTAAAGTTTGGAGACAAAAAAGGTTCCTTACAAAAAATATGATGCTACAATAGCGACGATTTAGAATTAGTAGCTAAAAATTGTAAACTCTAGCCATAAAATTTTACATTTAATTGTGATCCTCATTATTGTCACTAATAGTGCAAACAATTAGTGATAATTATTTTACTGTCTCTAATTAACCTACAATTTAGGTACAAAAATAATTTGTCACAAAATATATAATTTTAAATGGCGACGACTTAACTTTGTAGTTGAATCATGCGATTACTCGCACGAAAAAGATTTGCAGTTAAAACAAAATGATCATACTTTATGTTTAACTATGAATCTGAAGTTTTGTTCACGCAAGATACTTATTTTAAGACTAATTGAACTTGTGATTGAAACAACCATCTTTTTAAAAATTATCAAGTTCGAGAAACTAAAATCTCATTTTTACTTATATTAGAAATTTTAGGAATATTTTTCTTTCTACTTAGTTTTGAGCATAATTCACTTTCTTATTGAAAAGTATTAAGTTTATTTATTTCCATATCGGATATGAACCATTTAATTTCATTCTTTATAAAATTATTTATGCTGTAAATTTGACGCTTGGTTTCAAAAGTAGTGTACCTTTTATCTGATTTCGTCCGAACAATTACTTTTTAAAGAACATATAAATTTACTTATTGAAAAAAATTGTAATATGTCCTTCATTATTTTACCATATTAAAGTATATGCCATATCGGACAAAATAATCAATTCAGCTAATATATTTTTATATTTTTACATTAGAGATTGTTAGGAACAAGGGTGGATAAAGATGATGAAGAGGTGTATCTAGCTAGGATATAAATTTGACTGGTTCAACTTCTAAATTCTTACCATTGGGTCTATTCTATGCTTTTTTAAAATATATGAGCAAATCAATTTTCTTTTTAAAATATATAGTAATTTTTATTATTTACATACACATTATGAGCAAATCAATTTTCTTTTTAAAATATATAGTAATTTTTATTATTTACATACACAATTGAATTAATTATATAAAATTTTACGGTGACAAAATGAAAATACGAATTTTATGTGTTAGACTTGGAAATTTGAAAGAATAAATAAAACAAAAGAAAGATAAATAAAAATAAAAAGTAAATTTCAAAACTCAAGAAGGGACAGCAAAAAGATCAAGCTCAAGTTCAAGAATGAAGAACAAATCAAGATTTCACGAGTATGAGTCTAAATTATCTGCTCGTTGAATTCAAAATAACTTTTCGTGGCTGCCATATAGATTTACGATTAAGATTAAAAGGCCTTTATTTTATTTTTCAAAAGAATAAACGGGTGGAATAATAGATATCGTAATATTAACAATATTTGACATAAAACATTGCATTTCTTACAATATATTTTCTAGTCTTGATTATTTTTTTGATGCAAATTTATTGTACAGCTAGTCTATACGATATTAAAAGTACAAAGACCTTTAGCGAAATGTCATTCGCCTTTTTTACCCTTAAAAAATAAATTTCACACTCGATAAAATAATTATTTTTCTAGTATTAGGAGTTTAATAATTTGTCTAGTATTTAGGGCTTTAATTATTTCCCTAATGTTTAAGACTTTAATTATTTTTCCAATATTTAGGACTTATAAATTTACTAATGTTTGTGTATTAGTTTTTTCTTATTTGATTTATATAACATATACAAAATTTATAAAATAAATCGTGTTTCTAGGTTTAGAAGCTTAAAAAACCATCGCAAATTCACATAATCAATAGTTCCAATACATAAAAATCACATTTCAAAATATTTTTTGTAGATTTAGAAGTGTATGTTTTATTTAAAAATTGTTATAATTTTAGAACTTTCAAGACATATAGGACATTCGTCTTTTTTATTCTTAGAAAATAAGTTTCATACTCGATAAAATATTATTTTATTAGTATTTAGGGCTTTAATTATTTCCCTAATGTTTAAGATTTTAAATATTTTTCAAATATTTAAGACCTATAAATTTACTAAATTTTGTGTTTTAGTTTACCTTTATTTGATATATATATATATATATATATATATATATATATATATATATATATATATATATATAAAAATTATATTT
>MU769453.1:107689-132251 GCA_026770625.1 Nicotiana glauca
TCTAGGTTCAGAAGCTTAAAAAGCCACCAGAAATTCACATAATCAATACTTCCAAGGCATTAAAAATCAAATTTCGAAATATTTTTGTAGGTTTAGAAGTCTATGGTTTATTTAAATTTTTTTATAATTTTAGAACTTTCGAGACATATAGGAAATTCGCCTTTTTACTTTTAAAAAATAAATTGCACACTCGATAAATAATTATTTTATTATTTTTCTAGTAGTTGAGACTTTAATTATTTTTCTAGTATCTAGGGCTTTAATTATTTTTCTAATATTTATAAATTTACTAAATTTTGTGTATTAGTTTTTCCTTATTTAGAAATCGTGTTTCAAAGTTTAGAAGCTTAAAAAGTCATAGCAAATTCACATAATGAGTACTTCCAAGACATAAAAAATCACGTTTCGAAATATTTTATAGCTTTAGAAGTGTCACGATCCCAGTTCGGCCTTCCTGAACATGTCGTGATGACACCTAATTCCTATAACTAGGTAAGCCTAAAAATACGGAATTTACACTAGCTTGCGGAAAATAAACTAACTTGCGGAAAATAAACTAACTTGCAGAAGCAAACAACTGAAAATCTTACTATCAAGAGAAAACTGTGTATAAATGCCACTTGGCATAATACAACTCATATCACGAAATCTAAAACAAACTCCCAAAACCCGAAAACTCACAGGAAACATAGGCTAATAGAATGTAATATACTGCTCTAACTCCAGAATGTCTACACAACCGAAAGAAAAGAAAGTCATATACTAAAGTTGGAATAAGATAGAGACTTCTGGTCTGCGAACATGACAGATATACCTCAAAGTCTCTGCTAGATCTCTCCGCCGCGAGAATAGTGCCTCTGGGTGGAGGTACCTGGAGCTGCACATGAAAAACATGCGCAGAAGGGGCATGAGTACACCACAGCGGTACTCATTAAGTGTCAAGCCTAACCTCGGTTAGGTAATGACGAGAAAGGTCAGGGCCCTACTGAGATAAAATATAATAATAATACTGACAATGGTATGAAATAAGCAGAAATAATGATATACAACTATGAAAATAAATCGGATTACACAAGCAGCAATTAACACGCAGAAAATAAGATAACACAGAGTAAATAGCTCAATATCAGTACCAAGAATGAGGATCTCCCAGGATACCGTCCTGTAGCCCATTTTATTAATCTATCAGAGGAGCTCCCGGGATACCGCCCCGTAGTCCACCGTATGGATATATCTGAAGGATCTCCCGGATTACCGTCCCGTATTCCAACTATCAATGTGCAGGGGGGTCTCCCGGGGATATAACCCGTAGTCCCAAAATAAATGTGCAGGGAGATCTCCCGGGAATCTAACCCGTAGTCCCAAAGTAAATGTGCAGGGGATCTCCCGGGAATCTAACCTGTAGTCCCAAAGTAAACAAACAGGGGGGGGGGGGGCNCACGTAATTACAATTAAGGCAAATTAAGCAAATAGGTAATTTGGATCAATTAAATATGCTTTTCTATACTAGCACAGATTATAATAGCAAGTGGAATAAAGAAATTACGAAAGAAATTCAGTTCAAGTATTTTAAGTAAAAGTTCGGATTTTCAACAATTAGTTCAAGTACGCGCTCGTCACCTTACGTACAAGGCATTCAATTACTAATTATCACATCCTAAGGGACAAAGTCCCCCGCACAAGGTTAGACAAGCCACTTACCTCGAACAAGTGCAAGTCAACCTGAAACCACGCTCTTGCCACGAGTATCTGACTCTAAATGGCTCAAATCTTTTCAATTAAATTGCATATTGTAAATAATAATTCAAGTAATTGATTCTACAATTAAATTTTAAGCTAATACGCGAAATTGTGTAAAATGACCAAAATGTCCCTCGGGCCACATCTCGAAATCATATAAATTTTACATTTTCAGAACCCTCGTACTCTTACGAGTCTACCCATATAAAAATCTTTCAAATAGAAGGTCAAATATCCACTCAAAACTCAACAATTTAGTCTAAAGATTTTGACCCATTTTTCATTCAAAAATCCAAAAATACGAAAGAAATAGTGATTAGATTAGTAGGTATTAAGCATAAGAGAGTAGAGAATCATTACCCAATCATTGCTCGCGAAAACCCCTCGAAATTTATCCCAAAACCGAGCTCTAGAAGTCAAAAATGGAAAATGGGAACGAAGTCTCATTTTCAGAACTTAAGATCTCTGCCCAGGCCATTTTTTCGCCAAAACCACGGATATTTTCCGCTTCTGCGGCACAATTTTCGTTTTTGCGGTCCCGCTTCCACGGTTAATTTTCGCTTCTGCAGTTATGACAGCAACCAGTACTTTCTCGACACGGAAATGAGCATAACACCCTCATATGATGTCCAAATTCGACGATTCTTTTTGCTATGGCTCCGAAATTACGATACGGATCTAATGGTTCAATAAAAACTTAATTTGGAGATCATTTACTTAATATGGTACCCCTTTATGTCCAAAGATACAGCGTTGAAACATCAAATAAGAGCGCAATACAACCCGAAACACTCCCGAGGCCCCCCGGGAGCTCAACCAAAAGCACCAACTCATTTTAAAACATTATTCAAACTTGTTCCAATCCTCAAAACACCTCAAACAACACCAAAAACATCAAATTACATCAAATTCAAGCCTAAGTTCTTCTAAAACTTCCAAAACACGCATTCGATAAAAAATCCAACCAAAACACGTCCGAATGACCTGAAATTTTGCACACATATTCCAAATTACCCAACGAAGCTACAACAACTTTCGGAATTCCATTCCGACCCTCGGATCAAAATCTCACCTATCAACCGGAAATCGCCAAAATACTAACTTCGCCAATTCAAGCCTAAATTAGCTACGGACTTCTAAAATACATTCCGAACACGCTTCCAACCCCGAAATCACCTAACGGAGCTAACGGAACAATCAGATTTCTATTCCGAGGCCGTCTTCACATTGTTCCAACTACAGACCATTTTCCAACACTTAAGTTCTCATTTAGGGACTAAGTGTCCCAAAACTCTCCAAAACTCAACACCGAACGTCCCGGCAAACCAAAATAGCAGAATTGAACTTAGGAAAAACAGTTAATAGGGGATCGGGGCATAAATTTAAAAAATGACCGACCGGATCGTTATAAGAAGTCTATGTTTTGTTTAACAAATGTTATAATTTTAGAACGTTCCATACATATAGGACATTCCTATATAAATTTATAGGGATTTATGATTATATCTACAATTATCCTCGTATTAAGCTTGATTTTGTGTATATATAATATCAATCGTAATATTTGTTTCCAAATTAAAACCCTCCATCAAAAAAATATTGTGATCATATTCATATAAAAAATTATAAAGATAAAAATATAATCTTAGTAATTTTAATGGAAAGTCATTAAACGGAGGGAAAGTGTTAAGTATGGAAATATAAATGAAAATATTGGAGGGAAAATAAAATAACAAAAGTTACTTTCAATTTTTTAACTTAAGTATTCAATTCAAATACAACTACAAACTCCAAGAAAAAAGAGAAATTTCTGCTTGTATTTTCTGCCTATTCTTCTTTTTCGATCAATAGCTTTTTATTACCCAAACCCAACTTATGGCTATCTAGCCATAGCGGGTGCCATCATCTTCGCCGATCCCTATAATCAGGTAAATCAATACCTCTCTCTCATTTGGTTTTGATTTGCTTAATATCTCTATCTAATAAAAGTTCCTAACAACATTTTTATCAATGCTCTACTAGTGTCTATGCAGGAGTTGAACAGCACAAGAGCAATTTCACAATCTTTTATTGCGAAAATTATCTTTCGCTATAAATTGAGGGCCTTAATTCATCGCTTAATGAAATATTTTTTTAATATTCTTTTGATGAGGAGGTAAGCTTCTATATATGTCGAGTAGATCGTGATAATCTATTAGTTAACGATTTTGCAAAGACGTTGCTATATATTTCTCATTTTATTACTATACTATTTTCTTCACTAATTAATGTTAGTTTTATCATTCAAGTTTGAAAATGTATCTTTTTAAATCATGAAATCAAAAAGTATATATTCAATTTTTTCCCTTTTAATATATGAAGGTGCAAAAAGCGTCAATGAAATTATAAGGGACGCTGTGTTGGCACATGATCTGGAAGCAACATACTTTTTTTTTAGTTTATCATTATTCATGTATTTCAATTAGAATTTTTATGTTTGTGTGCTTTCACTTTATTTACTCAGTGAGTTTGTACTCAGATGTTATCTCATTGCAGATGTAGTTAGTATATGTTTTGTAAGAATTTTGGTATTACATTTTTCGTGATATTTTGATTTACATAAGCTAATTTTAAGAAATTGAAATATATACGTAATTAATAACACACGATTTAACTATAATTTTAAATTTTATATATATATATATATATATATATATATATATATATATATATATATATATATATATATATANTATTCATCCGGTAGCGGGTTTGAGCTGGTTGAAGGTATTGCTATTGTAGCTGAGCAAGGTGACCGCCAGCGTTCGCGGCACCGGACTCTGTCTTTTGATTCCAGATTTTGTTGTATATTATTGGCCCTGTAGTAATGTTCAGACTTCTTTAGATGCTCGTGACTTGTGACACCCCGGTTGGGTTGTGTTGGGTTGTAAATATCGATTATTATTGTCGTTAAGTTGTATTTATCTATTCATTTATGTTTAATAATTGTTAAAGAAATGAATTGGGGTTGGTTGGCTGGCCTTTTCTTCACGAGAGGCGCCATCACGACTGGGTTTGGAAATTTGGTCGTGAAAAAAATATTATTATGTCATAATATAAAGACCATTTCTGGACAAATTATTTCTTGTCACTAAACGTAATCGATTTGTGACGAATGAAAATGTAGTAATATGACTTACTTTCTATAAATAAAAGGGACATTTTTATGAAGAAAATGTAGTGATCCTAAAATATATATATATATATATATATATATATTTTAGGATCACTACATTTTCTTCATAAAAATGTCCCTTTTATTTATAGAAAGTAAGTCATATTACTACATTTTCATTCGTCACAAATCGATTACGTTTAGTGACAAGAAATAATTTGTCCAGAAATGGTCTTTATATTATGACATAATAATATTTTTTTCACGACCAAATTTCCAAACCCAGTCGTGATGGCGCCTCTCGTGAAGAAAAGGCCAGCCAACCAACCCCAATTCATTTCTTTAACAATTATTAAACATAAATGAATAGATAAATACAACTTAACGACAATAATAATCGATATTTACAACCCAACACAACCCAACCGGGGTGTCACAAGTCACGAGCATCTAAAGAAGTCTGAACATTACTACAGGGCCAATAATATACAACAAAATCTGGAATCAAAAGACAGAGTCCGGTGCCGCGAACGCTGGCGGTCACCTTGCTCAGCTACAATAGCAATACCTTCAACCAGCTCAAACCCGCTACCGGATGAATAATACCTGCATCTGCACGCGAGGTGTAGGGAGTAAAGTGAGTACTCCAACTCAGTGAGTAATAGAAGTAAATAATAACTGAGCAGCAAGAAATCACGTAAAGCAGCCAATATGCTGTATAGAAGCCGGGTACAAGTTTCTGAGTAAAATAGTGAAATCTGTGAAGTCTTTAGAAATACCTTGGCACAGTTCAAATCTCTTTTGAAAATGATATTTTCAATACTTACAAAAATGATTTAAAAAATAAAAAAATAGTTAGTGCTAATAGGCACAGAAAATCCGCCCCTCGAGCACAAATACCACAGTATAACAGATAACAAGGCAAATAAGTATGCAAGATGAGCACATAAAAGTTCGCCCATCAGGCACAACTCAAATCAGTACCAGCCCCTCGGGCTTAACATCAATCGCTTAGAACAGTATCAGCCCCTCGGGCTCAGTATCACATCACTCAAACAGTATTAGTCCATCGGGCTCAGTATCACAACACATGGGTACCCGCGCTCACTGTGGGTGTGCATACTCCGGAGGGGCTCCTACAACCCAAGCGCTATCATAATAAGGCCTGAAAGCCTGAACATATCAATATGAGGCCTGAAAGCTTGCTCACAATACACTCGAGGCTTGAAAGCCTCCTCACATATCACTCGTGGCCTGAAAGCTTCTTCACATATCACTCGAGGCCTGAAAACCTCCTCACATGTCACTCGAGGCCTGAAAGCCTCCTCACATATCTCTCGAGGCCTGAAAGCCTCCTCACATATCACATGAGGCCTGAAAGCCTCCTCACATCACTCATCATATCCTCACACATGGCCCTCAACCTCTATCAGTCCAAAAATAATCATAAGCCCCTTGGGCATTAGTAAAAACAAAATGCTCAGCTCAAACAGGAGTTCAAATATCAGTTGAAACTCAAGGTTGAGTAAAAATATAGCTGGGTTCACGAAACAGTGTAATTCAAATGGACTGAGGTCAAATAATATTTCAAATAGTAAGGAAAACAGTGATGATTGCTCACAAGGAGTTCAAACAGTCGGCAATAAGCCCCAAGTATGGCAATAAGCCCAAGTCATAGTGAAAAATAACAAGTCATAGTGGAATACGTGGTAAAATCAACAATCGGGACGGACCAAGTCGCAATCTCCAATGGTGCTCTACCCCAGCTCTCTATCCGGCGTGCAAATCACCTCAATATAGCACTATGGGTGCAAATCCGGGGTTCCAAACCCTCAGGATATCATTTACAATCATTACTCACCTCGAACCGGTGAAATCCCTCGCTCGCGACTCCTTTGCCCCTCAAATCGGCCTCCACGCACGTCGAATCTAACCAAAATCAGAGCGAATACATCACAATATGCCAAGGGAACAATACCCAATCAAAAACAATCGAAATATAGCAAAAATCTCGAAACTAGCAAAACCCGAGCCCTGGGCTCAGTTATCAAAAAATTACAAAACTTACATTACCGGATTCCTCGTCTCGCCACGAGCTCATACATATCAAGAACTCCCAAATCCGAGCTCAAATGACCTACCAAATCCCAGTTTGAAATATCAAAAACTCAAGCCCTAGTTCATTAATTTTTGGCTTAATTCCATGAATTTCTAGGTTAATTTCACGTAATAATCATGTTTCTAACTCAAAAATCTTACCTCCAATAAACTTCAGTCGAAACCCTCTTCTATTGCTCCCAAAAAGCTCTCAAGATGCTCAACAATGGAGGAAAATAATACCTAACTCGTGGAGGAAATATTTAATGTTCAACCCAGCACTTTCGCTTATGCGGTCCCCTTCCCGCTTCTGCGCCTTCTCTTCCGCTTTTGCGGAAACTCCACTCTCGAACCAAACCGCTTCTGCGGTCACCACATCGCATAAGCGATTTCGCTTCTGCGGCTACATTATTGCTTCTGCGGAACCAGGCATCCAGGCCTCCTCACTGCTTCTGTGGTCAATCCATTGCTTAAGCGGCCTCGCTTCTTCGGTCCAAATTTCGCAGAAGCGGAAATACCAGAAGCAGCAACACTTTTCCCTTTTCACAAGTTCAAAACTTCCCGTTAACCATCCGAAATCACCCCGAGGCCCCCGCGACCTCAACCAAAAATACCAATACGACCTAAAATATTATTCAAACTTGTTCCAATCATAAAAACACCACGATTAGCACTAAAACCATCAAATCACATCAACTCCAAGCCTAAGTTCTTCAAAAACTTTCGAAACACGCATTCGATCAAAAACCCAACCAAACGACATCCAAATGACCTGAAATTTTGCACACATATCCAAAATCACTTAACGAAGCTACAGAAACTCTCGAAATTCCATTCCGACCCTTGGATCAAAATCTCACCTATCAACCGGAATTCGCCAAAATACTAACTTCGCCAATTCAAGTCTAATTCTACACCGGACCTCCAAAATTAATTCCGATCACGCTCCTAAGTCACAAATTACCTCCCGAAGCTAACCGAATCACTGGAAATCGCATCCGAGCCCTCTAACTCAAAAGTCAATGTCCGGTTGACTCTTCCAACTTAACCCTTCTTAAAAGAGACTGAGTGTTTCATTTCCTACCAAAACCAATCCAAATCATCTCTAACACACCAAATACTGATAATAAAACATGAAGAAGCATGAAATGGGGGAAATGAAGTGGTAACTCATGAGACGACGTGTCGGGTCGTCAGATCCTCCCCAACTTAAACCAACGCTCGTCCTTGAGCGTACCTAGAGTTGTCCTAGAAGCCAACCAATAGCTGAATAACCTTACCAAGCACACACCCGGGGGTGATCCTGCGTCACCCTATCCCATATAGTTCCGATAACACAACATAACTGAAATCTCACAATTCATCTAGGCCACCAACCGTAGAACCACATTGCACTTTCCGAAATCATACACAAGATCGGAACCTCACGCCTACATTCAGAATAAACTCGAACCAGCTGTAATAACCCATACCTGCAACCTTAGGTGAAGTCATATGATATACCGCATAATTCAAACACTCGGAACAATAGCCTCTATTCACAGCAGTTGCCCACCATAACCAAATACCGATAGAAAACTTCTTACTAGCTAAAGTCTTATTCCAACACTTTCATGTACTGCCAACGACAAATGAAACACGTGATAAACCATAACCATCGCTCAGATCAACCATGCATGAAGCCATTTCTCTTTGACTAATACCACCATAGATTTCTGGGTCGAATCTCGATATTATCCTTCTAACCAGCTGAGATCAAATATGTTCATATTCATTAATGACTCCAACGATCACCTCGAATCCAATACACCACTCTGGTCATACGACGCCTCAATACAGGCCTAAGCCACAACTTGCATAATACACACACCAATAAGAAACGGTCGGAACATACTCAAATCATGACAAATGACTCAAACGAAAGAGTTGTAACTCAAGTCCATCAGTATCATCACAACACAAGGCTGAGACCCTGTCTCACATCATAGAGATAGAACACCTGAATCTACCTAGAAAGGTCATAACTCTACATAGCCTCGCTAAATGCGCGATCCTACCCAAACACTGTTGCACCTGAAGCATCTCAAGTCGCTATGCTCAAAATCAACAGCCACGCACAATTTGATGTCTGAAACCAAAGCAATTCATTACATCCATGAAGACACAAATAACATATGACACGCAACCTGATAGGTCATAACCAATACTCCATTTACCAAGCAACACTCAATTACTCTTCCCGTTCGACTTCCTCTATGAATCCTCAATAGAACCATGCCATATGAGCCCATATCCAACAAATCTTAACGTCTCACAACATAGAAAGCAACTCATAGATCTCCCCAAATCACTAACAAGTTCAATAACAATCGAATCAACCTATCCCTCAACAATACCACTCGGGGCCAACCGAGCTAACTCAAGCTAGATACGAAGCCACATCGGCCTGCCAATGAACTCAATTCCAAGAAGCTTGAAGCTGCTCCTTCCATTACCATAACTCCTACCGGCGACGTACGATACGGTGCCCGGCACCAAATAAATACTGAAATCCACCATCTCGCCCAGCTACATGCCCGACCACAAGCAACACATCCGAAAAAGAGTCCCTCAATACTGGAACTGAATCAATGGCAGAAACCTCTGCACTGAAATTCGCCACGAAGGCCCAATTAAGAAAATCAATCCTTCCCAGCAGTCCGCTGGTCCTTGGAATACAAACCACTCTGCTAGAACATAATCCGATGCACCTCGCCATGCATCCTGTGGCATTTTTCGGCATGGCCCATAACACAATAGTCTAGAATAACCTAACACTGGGACAACCAGTCTACACCCCAATATCATATCCAAAATCTAACCTACCAAGCAAAGAAAGATCCACTCAGACCTCCAATTCCCAATAACTGCTAAACGGTGCCGATACATACGATCTACAACCACTGCATAGTCTGAACATGAGAACTCTCAGTCCCTAGCTCCATATAGCACATGAATCACTATACCTGATCCCAAAATCCGCCGTATAAATACATATCACACCTCAAGTACCCAATCATTCCACGGAAGATATTCTAAAATTCCCCTGTGCCATCAAACAAACTCAGATATCAGCAGTCGATCTAGCAAGAAAGTGCCGCAATACTACCAAAGTATCATCAGTCAAATCACATTACCCTTCTTCCGAGACACGTACTCTCATAAAATCACCTCCATTTAGCAGTACCATTCCCTTGATTACCTGAGGCTACCCGTTGCCTAAGAATTTTATGAACTTCTTTTCAGAACTGAACTGTAACTCATCTAGCCAAGACCCTCTGTCAATACCATCTAGAAGAGGAATTATTACACATTCCATGCTTCACATACCCATAGAAAATATACCCATCTCCAAACCATGGTAAAACCCAACAAAAAAATCTCTCCCAATTCTATTCGCACAAGCTAATCTACCAGGACTGAATCCTTCTATCCAAACAAAGCTAAGCAAGCTGTCAGAACTCAAGAGCTTTGCTGCACGATACCTGTAAAAGCTCATTACCTAGAACACATACAAAGAATCAACCATATTCTTACCATACTGATTCGGTCTACTATCAAGCTATTCCATCTATCTATTTTCCCTTCTGATTCATCATCAACTTGATATCTCTCCCTCGCTGTAGCATCACAATGCCTCAATCCAGGTTTACCACACGAGATTCAAACATAAGACCACACTGTCTAAGATAGGCCACTGAATACTCTCTCAATCGTGCCCAGAAATACCACATTCCAGAATACTTTACTCTGAAGAACTTCCTGCAAATTTGAATTCGTTACCTTTACTTTCCAGATACTGATACATAGAATCCCATAATTATCATAAAATACCACAAGACTTTACCTTTCCGATGCAAGCACAGTCTCTGACCACATACACAACCTTAAGACACCTGATTTGTTACATGTAGAATCTTGAGCACAATTAAAACCATTCTCGAGAGTCGTTCACTCTTATTCAATTGCAAATTACCTGACTTAACGGACAGAACCACACGTGCCTTATTGGCACTCCGATATCGCAAAATGAGATCCTCATCCCAATATAGCCAAGAAACTTCCTGCTCTATGCACCGAGCATTCTTTACCAACAATAACTCTAGACATTCCGTGATTCTCATACCTTATGGATCATAATATAACCTTTGTCAAAATTTTTCTTTTACCCTAGTCATAGCTGACTCACCCGTACGCTCCAACTGAAGCCAACATAGCACATGGACGTACAATTAGCTAATTGATAGCAAACTCCCCAACTTGGCTTGAAGCCATATATCAAGATACACTTAAAAACTCATAACACTTTTTCTCTAATGATACTACAATGCCATAGTGAGATTAAACTCAAATCGTGTACATGTTTGTGAAAACACAAATCCTCTAGTACTGTAATCCTCTACAAATCTTGCATTCATCCCCACATCAGTTGGGTCCACCCTCTTGGGCGACCCGAATTTTTCAAATTACAACACGTACCCTTCAATAACACACGAGATCTTCTAACATACACATAAGGATCATACCACTTAAGAACACTCCGCAGGAGATAACCCACCTGCTTCGCCTCAATTTAATATTTCCGCATACCTTCCACCGTCATACATGTTACATAGTCATTTAGTCTTCCTAGGTCTGAACTCATACCGCCACATGTAGTGCTCTTCACTCTCCATCTAGGATACACGACAATATTCTTCACGCGCCTATAATTCGGGCTACACAACAAAATCACAATAGGAAACGAATACTTAACAGTTCATCTATTATCCAGCAGACTTCTTCGCCACTACCAAGTCATATAGATACATCTCGCAGTACTAACATACTCATCACATGAATACCAAACTGCCATTTCAGCTAATAGGGACAATACCGAACATATAAGTTCAAAACACTTGCTCACACAATCAGCACCTCGGTGCTCAAGCCACAGGCAAAGATCCGGCCTCAAGTCCTCCAGACTAGCCCAACATACTCACGAAGATCACATCTCACGCCTCGATTGGGGAATCACAAGTCATCAAGGCACATATAATACTGAGCGCTCGCGTGCGCACAGAGACGTGTGGAAGGAATTTCATGGGTTATATCTCAAGCTAAATCAAGTACGCACGATAAGAATTCCAAGAAAGTGAAGTTTTCCTAAAGGTTATGCAGCCTCTCGAGGTTAAATACAGACGTCTCCGTACCGATCCGCGAGACTCTACTAAACCTGCTTATGACTCATGAGACCTAGTAACCTAGGCTTTGATACCAACTTGTCACGACCAAATTTCCAAACCCGGTCCTGATGGCGCCTCTCGTGAAGAAAAGGCCAGCCAACCAACCCTAATTCTTCTCTTTAACAATTATTAAACAAAAATGAATAGACAAATGCAACTTAACGACAATAATAACCGATATTTACAACCCAACACAACTCGACCGGGGTGTCACAAGTCACGAGCATCTATAGAAGTCTGAACACTGCTAGAGGGCCAATAATATACAACAAAATCTGGAATCAAAAGACAAAGTCCGGTGCCGCGATTGCTGGCAGTCACCTTGCTCAGCTACAATGGCAATACCTTCAACCAGCTTAAACCCGCTGCTGGGTGAATAATACCTGCATCTGCACACGAGGTGCAGGGAGTAAAGTGAGTACTCCAATTCAGTGAGTAATAGAAGTAAATAATAACTGAGCAGCAAGAAATCACGTAAAGCAGCCAATATGCTGTATAGAAGCCGGGTACAAGTTTCTGAGTAAAACAGTGAAATCTATGAAGTCTTTAGAAATACCTTGTCACAGTTCAAATCTCTTTTGAAAATGATATTTTCAATACTTACAAGGCAAATAAGTATGCAAGATGAGCACATAAAAGTTCTCCCCTCGGGCACAACTCAAATCAGTACCAGCCCCTCTGGCTTAACATCAATCGCTCAGGGCAGTATCAGCCTCTCGGGCTCAGTATCACATCACTCAAACAGTATCAGCCCCTCGGGCTCAGTATCACAACACATGGGTACCCGCGCTCACTGTGGGTGTGCAGACTCCGGAGGGGCTCCTACAGCCCAAATGCTATCATAATAAGGCCTGAAAGCCTGAACATATCAATATGAGGCCCGAAAGCCTGCTCACAATACACTCGAGGCCTGAAAGCCTCCTCACATATCACTCGAGGCCTGAAAGCCTCCTCACATATCACTCGTGGCCCGAAAGCCTCCTCACATATCACTCGAGGCCTAAAAGCCTCCTTACATATCACTCGAGGCCTGAAAGCCTCCTCATATCACTCATCATATCCTCACACATGGCCCTCGGCCTCAATCAGTCCAAAAATAAGCATAAGCCCCTCGGGCATTAGTAAAAATAAAATGCTCAGCTCAAACAGTAGTTCAAATATCAGTTAAAATTCAAGGTTGAGTAAAAATATAGTTGAGTTCAAAAATAGTGTAATTCAAATGGGCTGAGTTCAAATAATATATCAAATAGTGAGGAAAACAGTGATGATTGCTCACAAGGAGTTCAAACAGTCGGCAATAAGCCCAAATCATAGTGAAAAATAATAAGTCATAGTGGAATACGCGGTAAAATCAACAACCGGGACGGAACAAAGTCACAATCCCCAATGGTGCTCTACCCCACGCTCTCTATCCGGCGTGCAAGTCACCTCAATATAGCACTATGGGTGCAAATCCGGGGTTTCAAACCCTCAGGATATCATTTACAATCATTACTCACCTCGAACCGGTGAAATCCCTTGCTCGCGACGCCTTTGTCCCTCAAATCGGCCTCCACGCGCGTCGAATCTAACCAAAATTAGAGCGAATACATCACAATATGCCAAGGGAACAATACCCAATCGAAAACAATCGAAATATAGCAAAAATCTCAAAACTAGCAAAACCCGAGCCCTGGGCCCACTTATCAAAAAATTACAAAACTTACGTTACCGGATTCCACGTCTCGCCACGAGTTCATACATACCAAGAACTCCCAAATTCGAGCTCAAATGACCTATCAAATCCCAATTTGAAATATAAAAAACTCAAGCCCCAGTTCATCAATTTTTGGCTTAATTCCATGAATTTCTAGGTTAATTTCACGTTATAATCATGTTTCTAACTCAAAAATCTTACTTCCAATAAACTCCAGTCGAAACCCTCTTCTATTGCTCCCAAAAAGCTCTCAAGATGCTCAACAATGGAGGAAAATAATACCTAACTCGCGGAGGAAATATTTAATGTTCAGCCCAGCACTTTCGCTTATGCGGTCCCCTTCCCGCTTCTGCGCTTTCTCTTCCGCTTTTGCGGAAACTCCACTCTCGAACCAAACCGCTTCTGCGGTCACCACATCGCATAAGCGATTTCGCTTCTGCGGCTACACTATCGCTTCTGCGGAATCAGGCGTCCAGGCCTCCTCACCGCTTCTGCGGTCAATCCATCGCTTAAGCGGCCTCGCTTCTGCGGTCCAAATTCCGCAGAAGCGGAAATACCAGAAGCAGCAATAATTTTCCCTTTTCACAAGTTCAAAACTTCCCATTAACCATCTGAAATCACCCCGAGGCCCCCGGGACCTCAACCAAAAATACCAATACGACCTAAAACATTATTCAAACTTGTTCCAATCATAAAAACACCATGATTAGCACTAAAACCATCAAATCACATCAACTCCAAGCCTAAGTTCTTCAAAAACTTTCGAAACACGCATTCGATCAAAAACCCAAATAAACGACGTCCGAATGACCTGAAATTTTGCACACATATCCAAAATCAATTAATGAAGCTACAGAAACTCTCGGAATTCCATTCCGACCCTTGGATCAAAATCTCACCTATCAACCGGAATTCGCCTAAATACTAACTTCGCCAATTCAAGCCTAATTCTACACCGGACCTCCAAAATCAATTCCGATCACGCTCTTAAGTCACAAATTACCTCCCGAAGCTAACCGAATTATCGAAAATCGCATCCGAGCCCTCTAACTCAAAAGTCAACGTCCGGTTGACTCTTCCAACTTAACCCTTCTTAAAAGAGACCGAGTGTCTCATTTCCTACCAAAACCAATCCAAATCTACTCTAACACACCAAATACTTATAATGAAACATGAAGAAGCGTAAAATGGGGGAAATGGAGCGGTAACTCATGAGACGACGGGTCGGGACGTCATAATTTTTATCTAAAAATTAACTTAATATTTGACGTTAATTGAAATTGTCACTAATTAAGACAACATATAGCGACAAATTATTATTATCACTAATAGCACCATTTGTTGAGACTCAAAAATAGTTTCAACTATGAAATTGTTGTCCTTTTCGGACAAATAAATTTGTTACTAATTCATATATTTAGAGACGAAAGTTTTTTTGCACATAAAGCATAACCATTTAGTGACGTAATCACATTCTTTTAACTACAAATTATGTATAGCTTTAAAGACAATTGACATCGTCACTAATCAAAATTATAGTTAGTGGCAAAATAAATTCGTCGGTATTGAAGACCCTTTGCGACGATTCAATTTCTTTAACTACAAAATTTTTACACTTTTTGTGACAAACAAGTTTGTCATTAATAATAATATTTTTGAGGACGAAAAAAAAAATCGTAGTTAATGTAACTTTATTTTGGGACAAAATGCAAAGTTATCTTTATATACTATTAGTGACGGTGCTTTAGAGACGAAAGATTTACAAAAAAAAATTTCGTCACAAAAAGTCTTTTGCGACAAAATATGAATTTCAGGCGACAAAATAATTCATCACTGATAATCAAATTTGTTGTAGTGTACATAGACTCTTGAGGCAGGTTTAATAAAAAGTTGTGCTGGTTTATGTACTTTTTGCACCAACATCAACCTCTTCACTACCTCCTCTTTCCCTTTCACAACTCATAAACGCTTATCTTTCTTGTTAATGGACTTTGAGCTGAACTCGACTCTAAAAACTAGTTAACGTAGCACGGGTCCTACATAGAGAAACACAAAAACATCGATGAATCTTAACTTTCATATAAGAAAATGGATATTATAGGATATATAATGAGACGACAACCCATATGATGTGGCTCTCATATTAATGTTCTGTTCTTGCACTGCAACCATGCATGCCATGTTGAGTGTATCATTTCCGCTTGCATATCTTAATGGGCTTGAAGATTTGTTGCTCCCCATTAATTTAGACTTATTAATTCCCTTAGTTGTATTTTTGGTTATTGCTATTCACAATAGCAGGAAGTCTAGCTTCAGATCCATCTCTCCAGGATATGAACAAGATATGATATTCAGAAGTCTAGCTAGGTGAAATGATAATGCTAGAAAGAATTTTAATCTATTTCAATAAGAGATACGTGTGCTGAGTACATAATATAATAATCAACTTACATTATTCAGAAGGACGAGAATTGCTTCAACACCATGACTAACTTATAAAGATATGGTTTAAGTTATATATGCTAACAATATAAAGATGTTTTTACTGGTATCAAAAGTAATTTAAGTTAATTGTAGTGCTCTTGATTAAGAATACCGAATGTATTTTTCAAGGAGTGATAAAAAAGACTAATATGAACTGGATATAAAACATGTATAGTTGGAATTAAAGTCCGTGGGTGAAGACTCAGATTGATGAAAATTAGCCAGTGCATTATATTGCCCTATTAGGTAGGGGTTTGCCGACGTTGATGACAATATTTGTGAAATTCTGTTTGGCAATTAACTACTGATCGGTGTAATAGTGTAGTTGATTAGATCATCTAGTGAGCTAATTTTTCAGAAATGAAATGCACTGGCTATGTAGCCTACAAATATTGCTGATAAATAACACATAACTAGATCGACCACAAGTACAAGCTGCTGCTGTCATGAATAAATTCGAGGGCCATCATGCATATAGCGCTCTTTTGGACTTATAAATGCAACACCCTTTTATCTTTCGGCATAAACACTTTACTGCTTTAATAATTTAGAGAAGCTGTTCTGTGAAGATTCAAAGGGAGGAGCAACACCAGGCAAAGAAAGAAGAACGAACCGAGCATAGACATAACAAGAGCAGCTCCCCCTTGGATGCAATATCTCTTGAAAGCGTAACAAACCTTGTGCCAATGCGTATGAGAGTTGCCATTCAGTGCAATGACCCCAATTGCAGCTGAAGCCCCGTTGGCCGAGAAGAGTAGTGCCACCATAGTCAGGTCTAGTGCAATTACAAGCATAGAAGACCATGCCCAATTTCTTCTACTTCCACCCATATTTAGAGCTGGAAACGCCATAGACGTTGCTGCATATGCACATGCTATTGCATTCACTACCACAAAGTACCTGTCATTAATCCACATAAGTTTTTACTTTTATACACTGATTGACGGTGTAAATAATTTCTACTTTTATACAAGTCTCCAACTGATCATAAAAAGCTCTAGGGAAGAACTCTTGCTCACCAAATAATAAGTCCGAAAGTATTTTTTTTTTTGACGTGCTATATATGGTTATATAAAGGTTGCATGAAAAATTACTTTAAGAAGGATGTCCCCTTTCGTTAGATAAGAGTTTATTTCTTCCTAGCAAAGAATGACAACTCATTCAATTGTCTTCGCTATACTCGATTGATTGAATATTGTCGTGGGAAGCAACATAAGTGTTAACCTGATCAAAAGCACTTATCGCTTTCTACAATAACACAATAGTTATATACTAGTGTTTTCTTTCTGATAATGCCATAGAGAGGAAATCCAGAAATTTTAGAAGTTGAACATGCTGATGTTAAGTAAAATTAGTAATCTAAAAATAACAGTTATTTATGTAGTGAGTATACATAACTCATATTGCAGATGACTTTGTATAGTATTATATGCTAGAATAATGCGCTTACACCGTGGAAGACATATAATTCCATTTGGCAGTTAGAGTAAGGTGCAAAGGAGGTAAGCCGTCTACGAGAGTTATGGGAACATCCTCAGTATCTTTGTTGGTGCCAGCCACAATAGCCGCTACTAGAGTGAAAATTAGCCCCATCATTCTTAAAACCATTTCATAGCTTCTACAACTATTTTTTGGCTCAGAAACTGTATTATTTAACTCGAGTGTCTTCATTTTCTTGATCTCCTCGCCGCACCCATCAAGTTCTCCTCCATTTGTATTCATCATATACATATATAATGTTGCAATTCTGAATTCTTGATAATAAAGACTGAGGGACAGCGTTCAGTATATATATAGGAGGAAAATAGATAACAAATATATCATGGAGCAGCTAGCGACAGGTGGTTGCGTGCAGATACTGTAAGTGAATTGAGGAGTAAATAGCTAGAGATCTATAGCAGTAGTGCTGCACCAGAGAAATGAATTATGAGGGTAAATGAGGCAGTTGTCTACTTATCCTGTTGCGTCGGTTGTCGGTACGTAGTGTTGCATTCAATTCAATCAACTAAGTTTTGTTCTCAAACTATAGTTGATTGTAGTGTGGATGAGAAGGAGAAGAGAGAGCAAGTGGTGCATTATTATTACATCTTCAGACTGTTTTAATTTTAAATAAGCTCATATATATAATCTTTTCAGAGAGTTTTGTATGTTCTACATGATAGATACCCTATTAGTATTTCTTTCTCTTCTCAGTGCTCTGAAATTTCAAGTCGTATTGTTGCGGAACTGGAATTTCGTTTGGTTTTGTAAAATACCAAAGGAATTTTGTCAATATTCTGTAAAGCAAATTCCTTAAGGACACTATGTTAATATAGACATAGTGCATGCTTAATTAGATTCTAGCACGGCCTAATGCATATTCACTACTATGAGAATTCCTTGTAACTTGAGTATTTTGGTCAACAATAAATTCTCTTTCTTTATTCAGATTTTGGGACAGCTATACATTTCTTGATGGAGTGGCCGGGCTTTGCATTCAATGAAACATCAATTATTAGGATACATCAATGACCAAATTAACAAGGAAAATAATGCACGTTATCTTGTGGTGCTTGCTCAATGCATTAAATTCTCCATACACCAGCTAGCTCAAGTTGGAGAGAACTGTTCTATCGAGATATTAATGGATGCATGCCTTATTGTACAAACAGGAAATTAAAACTCCATCTGGATGCCTTTGGAATTCTTGTCTTCCGTTGCAACATCTGGGCTGGTTGCCTGTAGTTTCGTTATGTACATGTATCAACAAGAATAAAAGAGTTTTTTCAGTACCAAATCAATTAATGCAAAAAATAATAAACTTAAACTAACTAATTATAACCATTCATGCAATTAGGGTTGGCTATTTGAATGGTACTTCTAAGCCTGCACCTAATGTGAACTTCAGCTACCCATTTCTAGAAAGTAACCAGTGAGTGATCAGTGTGTCAATCATGCTAAGACATTTCTAACTAACATCTTCTCATAATACTGCAATTTTAAGGATCTTTTCTTCTTGGTAGATAATTTATTTTTAGTTTTATACATAAAGTGAATCGTACCGAGTCACTTTAGATTGAAAACAGTGGCCCATTTAAAACATGGGATTTTTACCCCAAATAGCCGCCCACCTGCTTAAACAAAAAATAGCCGGTGAATAAAGGTATAGTATATGCATATATATTATGTGTATATAATTATATATAATCGATGTAGAAATTATGTATACGGCTAGAAAAAGTAAACAATGAATATGACAGGCTATTTACGTAAACATCCCTCGGAACATAGGCTTTGTAAAGGCCAATCAATTTGGGTTTGACTTGCAAGCTTCCTCGTGCCACAAGCAATATTTTTCATTCCTATACACTATTGAAAACTTTTTTTTTGTTGATATTTTTCATATTTTATTACCAAGGACAAAATTACAGCGCAAAAACAAACACTAATTCTGGACATCTTCCCAGAATTACTTTCTCATATACTTTTATTTTCTACCTACTAACTATGAACTAACAACTGCATTAAGAGTAGAAATTTAACTCTTCTAATCTTCTTCTCAACCTTGACAATGTATATCCCCTTCCACAAGCCATTTGTATAATCTGCTTCATCAACACTCCTGCTAGTCTCAGTTGAGCTCTGAAAATTCTACGATTCCTCTCCTGCCATACATAGTAGACACAACTTGCTAATGTTATTCTGCAGATTTCTGCATTTGCTGATCTGCCTCGAACGTTGTTGCATGCCCATTCTATTTCTTGACTCCATTCCATCGATCATCTATTAACATTCATCCACTATAATAGTTTCTCCCATATTGTTGCTGTGTATGTACACTTAAAAAATAAGTGTTCCATGCTTTCCTCTTCTACAGTGCACATTGGACATAATAGTTAATTTGTTATTCCCCATCGTTCTAATCTATCTCTTGTAGCCCATTTGCCCATTATTGCCACATACCAGAATAAACATCCACTTTGGCATACCTCCATTGTTACATATCAGCTTCATCCAAGGCATCTTTTGGTGATCCTGCTTCATCATCTTGCAGATGTAGTTGATGGTTATGTGCTTCTTGTCAAGTATCTCATCCAAGTTTACCCCAATACCAGTCATGTATTGTTTAGCCTTCAAAATCTTCTGTACTAACCATGAAGCTTGCTTAGCTTCTATGTGTTTGACAGGTTTTCCTTTTCCATAGTAAGTATCAATCCATACCACCTAGAGTTTATCCTCTTTTTGGGCTAAGTTCCATAGTAGCTTATATATTGCAGCTTTATTCCACAACTCAATATTTAGCAGATTCCAGACCCCACTTGCTTTTGGTTGACAAAGTTTATCCCATGCCACTAGAGCTTTTTTTGTCATCTCAACTCCCCCAGACCATAAGGATTTCCTGCATATGGCTTCAATGAGATGAATTACCTTCTTGGGGAATACAAATATTTGAGACCAGTATATTTGGATAGATAGCATCACACTTTTAATTAACTATATTCTGCCAGTATATGAGAGAAATTTGCAGTCAAGGATGTTATTCTATCAAGCATCCTGTCCAACAATGGCTGGAACTGAATAACTGACATCCTTTTTTTGCTCAGTGGGACTCCCAGATACCTTATAGGCAACTCTCCTTTTGAAAACCTTTTGCTGCACTGTTGGATTTACACCACTGTCACACCTCCCTTTTTACACGCCTACCTCGAAGGATAAATGTATAAGGGAGTTTTTCCATTTAAAGTGACATTATTCGAAATGAGATTATTTATTTATTTAAGAGTCGCCACTTGGGATAGGATTGGCTTTTGGTGTCCCAAATCACCGGTTTAACTTGAATCCCAAATCGAGAAAAATTTTGACTTCCCAATTGGAGCCTGCGAACCAGAAATTCTGTGTAAGGAATTTTGCTGACCTGAGGGAAGGTGTTAGGCACCCCCGAATCCCGTGGTTCTAGCACAGTCGCTTAAATTAATATAAATGACTAAAATCCAATTTAATACATGCTCCAATCTATAGTGCCATTTTATAATTATTTACCGCTTTTAAATTATATTTTATGAAAGTGAACGTCGTTTAAAAATGTATTTTTGGATCGCGTCACATGAAATGCACCCGGATCCTCGACACATTCTTATTCAACGTTTTTGGATTTAAATTTGGGTTGCATGAAATGCACACCTGTATTTTGGAATGTAAAATTATTAAAGCGCGCCTAAAGTGACTAACGTCATTTTAACTTTGCGAAGGGCCGTGAAATTAGCTAAACGGTACGCTCCAAATGCTAAGTGTTTTTTTAATTAAGCAATTAATGAGGGCCCCGCAATTTATATATTTTGTTTGGCGAGGCTCGTCTCACTTTTATTATTTAAAGGCCAACCTAAAGCAACTATAATTTTTATTTATTATTTGTCTCTAAAGGGCTAATTAATTAGTATTATGAAATTCGAGCCTCAAGTTCAAGTACGGATCCAAACAAGAGGAAACACCTTTTAGTTTGAATCCGCTACCTAACTTAAATCCCACAGCCTGTCATTTAAGTGCTAACAAATCAGTGGCCGTTTCAGTCTTGGGCCCAAGGAGCCCAAACCAAACGACACATGCGGGCAAGACAAAATTTCAACCAACCAATATATTGGGACTAACATCAATCCACACTGGACAGAGGGTAGACCAGTGAAGCTTGGCCCAGGTCCAAATAGACAAATACTTATGACAGGACCTGGGCCTTCAACTCAAGTAACAAGGCCCAAAGGCGCCTGGGAGATCTGATAGCCCAAATAGATGAGAACACCTACTGAAATTGATTCTCAACGGGTCCAAATGCACCAAACGTTAAGTGACTGAATTTTAATTCCAGTTATTTTACCTATTGACTTTAACTTGAATTCTCCAATACTATTAATATGAAATCCCAAATGGAACGTGATTTACAAACACAAAATGGACCAATTGTTTTTGAATTAGGCAATCCAGGTCATTACAAATTGATTATGTAAACATGAGGTTAGTATCATATTTTGCTACTCACGCAGACTTGAAACAATGACCAACTCATTTATAATAAGTGAACAACAAGCTGGAAATAACGACTAACAATGGCAAACTGATTTTATTTTTGATGATTTCATCTAGCTATGATTAACACACAAGTTTAGTTACGCTTCATTGAAGCTGCAGGTTCCAGAGTTTAACAATCCAACTAATTCAAATTCGAGGTCTAGTTAATACAGTCCAAACAGTCCAATATAAACTCCAATTAACACAGTTCTAAACATACTGTAAATGTCCCCATTATACAGCCAATTACTATAACAAAATATCAGTCTTATGCAATGTCAGTATAACTACCACAAAAATAACTAAGTTCTAACAATCAACAGGAGGCATTCGTTGACACATAAAATTGATGAAACTTCTTTATTCCAACTTCCGGTTCAGTTACACGGCATCGAGTTCAGAAATGGTACCTGGAAATGGAATTTGTAACAGAAGAAGAAGATCAACAGCTGCAATACAACAACAAACCAACAGATATGCAAACAACAACAATGCACAACCCAGAAAGTTGAATCACAGCCCAGATAGAGTTTGGAACCAAACGAGATGAAATTTCAACCACAAATCACTCGAATGCACCCAAATTTACTCGTGATTGAACTTAAAATGCCATAGAACCTCACTGGAACAAAACTCAACTAAAATTCACACTAAACAGGCCCAAATTCAACTCGAATAGGTCATTAAACACCTCCGAATGCTTTTAGAATTCGAGTCTAGAGCAGAAATGAAGAAACACCAAAGCAGAATTTGAAAGTTGACAGAAATAGGCAATGAAACAGTAAATGTTTTTGGTTTTTCCTATTTTTCTACTGTTTTTCGATTTTTTCAGTTTTGATTTTTGAATCTCAATTTGCAGATCTGGAATTGAGAGAATATTTTTTTGGGGTGGGGAATTTTATGGCTCCAAAAACTTCCTTATCAAGGCATTTGTGATGCCTTTTATAGGCAACAAATGAGGTGAGCAATCAGATTTTTGGTTTTCTTTTAATCCCTCATTACTTTCAACTTTTACCCCTTACTTGTTGACTTGTGACTCAAGTAAGTACACTCATTTTCTGAAATTCTATCTTTACCCCCTATCTAGAAGGTTCTAGGAATTTCAGGCATAATTTACAACACTTCTGTCTAATTCCATTTACCCAAACACCCCTGAACATTCCCTGAAATTACTCACATAGGTCACCATTAACCTATTCCCCTTTTAATTAAACAAATTCAATTAAGACCACCCACAGAACCAAGAAGAACCATTAACTAAATTCTGAATTCTAACAAAACTGGATTCGATTATGAACTAACAGGACGAAATCGAATTTCACTGAACTAAAAATCAAGCATTGAGTATTGCCTAAAGGATTAATTAAAACAAAAACTAAAACAAAATCGAACTACGCATAGCAAACTTAATGAATTTATTCTAATCACTAATCAATTACTTAAAATTCCAACAAGCATGAAAAAAAATAAGCAAAATAAACCATTGATTATTTACAGAATATTAAACAAACAGAAAACAAAATCTAAATTAATTAATCCTAGCAGAATAGTGATCATGGAACAGAAGCAAATGAAGAAGAGAAAGAAAAATAACTAAGAAAATTCACCTACGAGGTCTAGGGTTCTGCTTCCTACGGTTGTAACAGTTGAGTGATTTCGGCGACATTCGAACGCCTTAAATGGTATAATCTTCATGAGGACAACGAGGCGATCCCATGGTGCCAATTCGGTGCAATTTAGAACATTTAGGGTTTTGGCTGGAAAAAGCTTAAATGAAGATTCGAGCACTTTCGTCCATGTTCAACGGACGAGACCTGGGGGGTTTGATAGAGGAAGGAAAGGTGGTTCATTGGTATAAATTTGGACCGGTTTGGACAAAGAGCGTCTTGACCGAAAAGTTTTCGATCTGATATTTGACGGATTCTTGATGCGTTTGAGAGAAAGGGATGGTGAATTTGGATAGAGGAGGACGAGGGGAATCCAGGGTGTAATTTTGGGATCAAACGGAGACGGGCCGCCGCCGTGGGCGATTTCCGGCGGCGGCGTTATAGGGTCTGTGATGGGTGTGTTAGAGACGATGATACGGGG